>PITA01021878.1:9817-31771 GCA_004023965.1 Spilogale gracilis | reverse complement strand
CTGCTTGGCTTCTTACTCTGTTTAATAGAAGACATACCTTGCCTGATCCATTTGAAAATGGGAAGCACATTTTCCTAAATAGTGTGCTTTTTCTTTCTGTTAAATCTCTTCTCTTAATTTCTTCAAACAACCTTTCAGATGTCTGCCCTTGTGGTGAGCCTTCCTGGTAAAATCCCACTGCTTTGTCTCATATGTTCTTCCTTCCCTAGCCTCATTCTCGAATAGGACAGGTTTTGTCTAGACCCAGCATGCTTCTGAATGACTGGCTCAGTCCCTGCCCATTGGGTACCAGCAGGCACCCCACTGAGGCCCGCAGCTGGCATCTGGAAGGGTCTGCCTCGGCCCATAGGCCAGTCCTCAGCATCCAGCAGGTGTCTGAGTAGAAATGGACTTGTCTCCTCCCACTGTTCTCCCTGCTTCTTGACTCTCAGCACAGAGTGAGAAGGCAAATGAGAGAACCCTGTGAGGGTCACAGACCAGGGATGCAAGGCCCCACTCCCATTCCCTGTTCACCCTTGATGAGGGGGCTTCGGCGCCTGGAGGAGGACGCAGGAATGGGAGACAGGCTGCGGGGCAGTGGCACTTGGCAGAGGAAGGGATGCCCCCCCACCCCGTGGCATCACTGTCTGCTGCCTCAGTGGCTCAGTGGGTTAAGCGTCTGACTCCCAATTTGGGGGCAGGACAAGGGGGTGCTGCTCCTTTCCAGATGGGGGGAGTCCACCAATGGCCCCTTGGTCCTCTAGTTCACGGGCACTTTTCCCAGATTCTGCACTGACTGCGCTCTGGTTCTATGTTGCTGAGATTTCTTCTCTGTGTGTCGTGGAACCCCTCACTGGCGCCATCTGAAGCCTCAGTTGTACCATTTAAGCTCATCAGTGTGCACACGACACACCTAGGAAACTCCAATTTCTTGAAAAGGCTGCTCCATGGAAGGGTCACCTGTCAACCCTGAAGAACCTGTCTGGTAGGAGAGGCTAGAGGTTTTCAGGGCCACGTAAGTCTCATTGAGCTGAATTTCGTACCCTGGTAAACAGGGGGCAGGGGGAAAGCCTATCTCGCAGGTTTATAGCAGTATTCCCAAACGCCGGCCTTCCTTGGCGACCCGTTGACATCCTAGTCCTTGGTGACCAGAGCACGGCTCTGCTCCCTATCTCTGCAGGGTTCCAACAAATTGAACGAGGATCTTCTGGAACGAATCAACAGTGCCAAGAAAATCCACCTGGTGGCCTGTCATCTCAGAGACAAGTTTGTGCTGCGATTGGCCATCTGCTCCCGCACGGTGGAGCTCACCCACGTGCAGCGGGCCTGGGAGCACATCAGGCAGCTGGCCACCGAGCTGCTGGGGGCCCAGAAGGACTAGAAGCCCCGGCTGCAGGGAAGCCGCTACGGTAAGTAAGCTGTCCCCCTAGCTCCGCCCCTCCACGCTGCTGGGCCCAGATCTCCTCCACCGCCGAGGAAGGGAGATCCGTTTCTACTTTGTTTTCTTCCTTTCTTTCTCTCTTTCTCTCTTTCTTTCTTTCTTTCTTTCTTTCTTTCTTTCTTTCTTTCTTTCTTTCTTTCTTTCTTTCTTTTTTTTAAGATTTTATTTACTTATTTGAGACGGAGAGATCACAAACAAGGGGCAGAGGGAGAGGGAGAAGCAGGCTCCCTGCTGCCGAGCTCCATCCCAGGATCCTGAGATCGTGATCAGAGCTGAAGGCAGAGGCTTAAGCAACTGAGCCACCCAGGTGCCCCACTTTGCATGCTTTTATATGAGACTATGAATCCTGCCTCTCTCTGATTTCCCATCAGATTTCTTCTGTGTTTGTAGACACCACTTACTAGTATCACAAACATTTATATTAAGCAAGACAATGGCAGATAAAGGAAAACTAAACATTACAAAGGGAATTTGATGTGACTGATGATTTATGCTTCTCTGTCTCTCTCTTTATCCTCACTGTCCCATTACCCTTTCACTACATATAACCCAACGTCTCCATCAAGGCCTGTCCAGAAATACCAGGTCCTTTTACTGGTGTGACAAGGACCTCTCTTAAAGGGGGCCAGCCTGCCCAGAGCAACTCCAGACATCCAGCGCGAGCAGCTCCGGAAGGTCCTGGAGAGAGACTGCGGCTTCACATATTTCCATTGCTTTAAGAAAATAATTTGTGCATCTGTGTTGGGGAGTTGCCTACGTTTTGTAAGATATATGTAAAACGGGGGCACCTGGGAGACTCAGTCGGATAAGCGTCTGCCTTTGGCTCAAGTCATGATCCCCAAGTCCCGGGATCGAGCCCCGCATTCCCGCATTGGGCTCCCTGCTCTGTGGGAAACTGCTTCTCCCTCTCCCACTCCCGCTGCTGTGTTCCCTCTCTAGCTGTGTTTCTGTCAAATAAATAAATAAATAAATAAATAAATAAATAAATAAATATTTTTAAAAAGTTACATACAAGATGAACTCCTCTCAGGCAAACACTCCTGGTTAACATTTCCACAGCCCTGTGTTCGCACAAATCTCACCAGGATTTAGCATATCAGGATCTTAGTCCCGTGTACCCGTAATAACAGTGCCGTAGCTCTGAAAGATGAGCGGAGACAAAGTCTCGTTTCTGATAGGTGCCACGGTCATGGTGGGTTCGGTGGGTTCAGTGTTCGGCTCAGATCATGATCTCAGGGTCCTGGGATCAAGCCCGGTGTTGGGGTCCCTGCTCAGCCAGGGACCCTGCTTCTTTTCTCCCCCGTCCCTCCCCCTGCTCGCGTTTTCCCTCTCACTCTCAAATACATAAATAAAATCTTTAAAAACAAAAAAGGATGGGGCGCCTCAGTGGCTCAGTGGGTTAAGCGTCTGACGCTCGATTTGGGGCAGGTCGTGATCTCAGGGTCATCCATATTCTTTCTCTGTCTTCTAATAAGAAGTATACCAAATAACTGATTCTTTAATTTTTTTTTCTGATTGTAGCCATATGTTCATGTATACGTTTTCCCCCCTAGAGATCAAAAGTTGGAAAGAAGTCTATCTGAACGCTGTGGAAAGAAAGGACAATAAACATTATTCAGACTCCGAGGACCCAAGCCCGCATGCGACCTCACCCTTCTTTCTGTGAAGCTCTCCAGAAGCTCGTGATTATGTCTGTTCACTCTCTTAACAATGAAGAAACACTACTCACTACAATCCCGGTGCATGTAGCTTTTATTCATTATTCAACTGCGACTTGTGTTGATTAAGAAATCATAGGTTTTCATGCTCTTGGAGTCAGTGATGGGAGAGGCTTACTGAGATATTTTCCAGGATATTCTAGGATTGTGGGACTTGAGATTATATCCATGGTCTTTAAATTGTTCTGTCATGTGGTTCAATGCTTAATAAACATTTTGCAGTGCAGTAGTGATCGTGTCTGGTAAGCATTCTTCGGTTCTACCTTGTACCCAATTGATTGTTGTAATGTGCACTTAACCTTTCAAAACAGCTGAAGATATGGCATCCTTGGATATTTCTTTAGAGGTTTTTATTTATTTGAGAGAGAGAGCGAGAGCAAGAGAGGGAGCACAAGTCAGGGGAGCAGCAGCAGGAGAGGCAGATGCCCTGCTGAGCAGGGAGCCCAACATGGGACTCCTGAGCTCAAGGCAGATGTTTAACCTACTGAGCCACCCAGGTTCCCCCAGTCTTAGATATTTTTAAATAGCATTATTTGCACCAAAAATGTTTATGGAGTGTCTAGTATATGTCAGGTGCTATTCTCAATGCATTAGGAACATACAGGTTTTACTTAAAGATGACTCCAACTCTTAAAGAAATAAATTCATAGCTAGGATGCACAACCACAGATCAAATTGTACTAGTGCCATGGGAAAGATTACCTTGTAGGGCCTTGATTTCCTTGTCCAAGACCAGTGATCAGTCCATCTGCCCTGTGGTCTCTTTACTGATAAACAACCAGAGTGGTCTTGTAAATGTAAATACCAGTAAGACACAGTTTTTTCTCAAATAGCTTATCTTTGTTTGAAACCATTTTTGCTGGTGGAAACACTTGAATTCTAATCGCAAGATGAGTTCTTGTCCTTTCGAGACAATTTAACTATTGAAAATAGTGCACTCGTGGAAAAGGTCCTTGGACTATTAATAAATCTATTTGAATTTCAAAGACTTCTGATAGCTAAACGTCATTAAATAATCCGCTTTTCAGGAATCTGGAAATATATCAGAGGCTATATAGTTCCCCATCTTACGCATAAAGTCATTCATACCCTGCCCATCAGTGACCCAGACCTGCCATTCATCAAGGTGTGAGCATGTGGGATGGGCCACTGGGACCATGGGGTAAGAGTTGTAGGGTGTTGAGCACCCGGACCATTGAGTTGAGGCGGAGATGACTCTGTTCTTCAATGAGATGGATTGCACTTGAGTGTGCTCTTGAACCAAGATTGCTGTAAGATCTCCGGAATGAGCCATCAAAGTCACTGATGCTGGCTCTGGTCTGAGGGGCCTACATTGAGAAGATGGTGGAGACTCAAGTTCCAGGCAAAAGCTTAGGCGGCAGGTGACAAAAGGGAAGGTCTGGGAACCGTGCACAGACAGGAGGCAAGAAGCCAGCTGAGTGACAGAAGGGCTTTTCTCTCTGAGCTTGGCTGGGCTGTTCTGGTGGAGATTCTCAGGCATCTTCTTGGATGTAGACCCAATGGAGATGAAAGCTTGTGTGACTTCTGGCTCATTTCTCAGCAATCCTCACAGTTCACCCCACCTCCTGATCTCTCCAGGCAGGCAGCCTGGCTCTAGGATCCACACCCTTGCTAGAACAACTCACAGACCCAAGATGCCATTCCACTTGTGTTTACCACTTTATTGTAAAGGATAAGGCTAAGGAACAGCCAACCAGAGGACCTGCTCAGGGCAAGGTATGGGGAAGGCGGAAGGAGCTTCCACACCCTCTGAGGGCACCACCCACTCTCCTAGCACCCGCACATGTCCCCCAGCTTGGACACTCTCCCAACACTGTCATTTGGGGGGTTTTATGCTGGATGGATCCATGACGTGGGCATGGTTGACTTCATCACTGACCATGGGTGATGGGATCAATCTCCCTCAGAGGTCTGGAGGCGGGACTGGAAATTACAACCCTCTAATCATGCCTTGGTCTTCTTGGAGTCCAGCCCCCATCTTGATCCTATCTAGGGGGCTGACCAAGAGTCACCCCGTTTTGAGCAAAAGAGCCTCTTGTCACCCACACATTCCCAGGGATTTTGGAGCTCCGTGCCAGGTATCAGGGACAAAACCCGAGAATATGTTGTTCTTATTTTATCACACTAAGAACATCTGGAATCATATGCCTCTTCTCCAAAATGTGACAAACAGCAGAACCTTCTGGGACTGAAGACATACGCTGACTTCGTGCCAGGGTTGAAAGGAACCTGTGAAAATGCCGAAGACAGAACAGAGAAGTGGGATGTCACTGGGAATTCCACTGCTCATCATAAGGGAAGAATACCCAGAGGGAAGAGAGGTTTAAAGTGTCCAATGACTTCATCCCCTTGCCCCTAACTTGCGAGTCCCTTAGACTCGCTGATATTTTATCCGGGAAGCCCCGTGTTTGACAGCAGGAATGGAGACTGCCTGGCAGCCTTTTGCTCTGATTGTTTTTTTTTTTTTTTTTTTAAAGATTTTATTTATTTCACAGAGAGAAACATAGCCAGAGAGGGAACACAAGCCAGGGGAGCGAGAGAGGGAGAAGCAGACTTCCCGCCGAGCAGGGAGCCCGATGTGGGACTCGATCCCGGGTCTCCGGGATCATGACCTGAGCCGAAGGCAGTCGCTCAACCAACTGAGCCACCCAGGCGCCCCTGCTCTGATTGTTTTATTGCTTTTCTGAATCGTGTAAATCCCCAAGGATCAAATATTAGCAAGTGTTTTGCTTTTTCTTTTTTACTGCACTCAATACCAAAATCATTTTCCTCAGCAACTCTGCGCTGCCTCCTATCACCTCTACTATTTATAAATAATAGAAAAAAATATTAAGAAAGCCCTGTGAGAATAGATCGCTTGCCTGAACTGGATCAGTCTTGAACTACTATTTTAGGGAAACTTGTGTGTTTCTTCTCTAAGCAGAGATGTGACACAGATGGTCGAGGGAGGAGAGAAGAGGAAGAAACAGAGCGGGCTCACTTATAGGAGATCACCCGGATCCAATGGCTTCCAAATGCAGTCCCTGGACTTATCACTTATGGTGGTAATCCCCCCAGGGGGCCGTCAGAGGGAAACCCAGTCATGTGAGGTTTATAAACGGGATGCTGTCCAGGAAGACTCAGAGAGAGGCCTTGGTGCCTGTCTTCAAATGTTCACCCCCTTTTGCACGAAGAGCTTTGTGCCTCCAAAGAGTGACATGGAGGGAGGCAGGTTATGTTTCAATGTGGAGAACTCAAAAGATGGCTGTGAACGCACACAGGACCTGCTTTTTCAGAGGGCCATACGCTCTCCACCCCCGCAGGCGTTCGAGTGGTACAGGAAACTCCTCCAGGGGATGGGAAGCCTGACCACCTCCCAGCCTTCTCCTACATCTGAGGTTCAAAGGTCAGACCAAGGAGGTTGGGGGATTGATCAAACAGCAAGGAAAGAGCACAGAATGGGAAGCACTGCCCAGGGTTCTTCTTCGGTAACAAGCAACTGGTTCTGAGCAAAAGTCTTACCTAACCACGATGATAATGCTCGGCACGTGGGCCGTGCTTACTGGGGCCATTTTCATCCAAACACTCTTTAGCGAACAACCTCAGTTTACCCCCCTGAAGATCCCTGGATGTAGCTCTTGTGTAGTGGGGCTGGGATTTGAGCCCTAGAAAGCGGACTCCATGAGCCATGCTCTTAATTACTCCACCAGCCCCCTCCTAGACTGTTCAAATGCAGTCTATTACTTCCCTAGGTTGTTGGAATAAAGCACCATAAACTAGGAGACATCAAACAATAGGAATTTATTCTCAGACTGCTGGAGGCCAGAATTCCCAAATGAAGGTTCCACAGGGCCACGTTGCCTCTGCAGCCTCCGGGGGAGGGTCCCTCCTCACCGCTCCAGCTCTGGATGGCCCTATATGCTTCCTGGCTTGTGAGTGTCTATTACTCCAATCTCTGCCTCCTCTCTGTACCACTCTCTTTATAAATCATTGGATTAAGGCCACCCTGGTCCAGTATGACCTCATCTTAACTCCACTGCATCTGCAAAGATCCTGTATCCAAAAATCATCACATTGCCGGATGCCAGAGGTTAAGACTTAGGTATATCTTTTGGGATCACAATTCAACCCACAGCCTATATGGTATCAGATGGGAAGCCACCAGAAATGCTGACTCAGGTTGGCTGTGATGTTCTAGAAACAATGACCAAAGCAGATTGTCCTCAGTGCTCTCCCTGCCCTACTTCCGTTTCCCATGGCAATGCCACAACGGGCTCCTCCGCACAGCCCTTGTGATTTGTTCAGTGCGGCCAATGAAAGCTTTCTCGGGGACTGTGCATGCTTTCCGTCCAGATCCACATGGGTCTTCCTTCCCCTGGGGGAGGGCAGGAGTACTGCCTTGTCACGGACCTGTGGAGCTGCCAGCCTTGAAGTCAGCGGGATTTCCAGCCACACACAGAAATCTGGCCATAAGTTGGAACTGAGCTCAGGTTTGTGTTTCACCTGACTCCTGTCCTGTCTTATGCCCTCCCACCACCCAACTCCCTGCCACCTCCCCTACACTGACAAACCCCTCTCTTTTAAACTTAAAGAAAATAACTTTCCTGGCACACAGGGACACACATTATTTGGGGCCACAGTCTCTCTCTGCTCAAAAACAAATGAGATCACTGAAGTGTACGCTGGCCTTTAGCTGAGACCATGTGTATAACATTCATGAATATGGAAATGCGCAGCCACCTCCCAGAATCCCTCGCACAAAGAACTGGCACTCCGATGTAGGCGTAAACCGTTTCTCTTGCAGGCTCAAAAAATTCTCCCTAGAAGAAAGAACATAGTCTATGGTCTTATCTGCCTAGCTCAAGTACTAAACTCTTCCATACTATGCTAAAGTGTTAGATACTATTCTAAAATATCTCTTTGCAAAAGAGGAAACGTCTTCCAGCATTAGGTGCTACATCCCAATAATCGTGTTCACAGAGCAGTTAATACAGAATAACATTGCAGATTCTGTTGATTGTGTTGTGCGAGCTGCAGTTCTGGCAACTTATGATACCGCATAGTAACTTCATCCTTAGATTAATTTATGATTTAGAGAAGATTAATTCCCTTTCATAGATAAGGAGGATCACTACCGAGAGTACAGAAGTGACTTATGTTTCTATTAACTATGCAGGAAGATGGAAACTGCAGGATTGGAAACTGCTTTTGTATCAAAGGCACAAAATTGAAAAGAGGTTCTGGAAACCATAAATGCAATTCATCAAACAAAAAGCTCTTACCGGTATTAGACAGCGATTTCTGTGAATACTCCAAATGCTATCATTAAAACATCTGATGAAAGTCACCCAAAATTGCCAACTACCCTAACAATATTTATTTACATTTATTGCCAACTACCCTAAGAGGATATGCTGATTTCTAAATATACAAGTAGAAAAACAGCCAGTAAACATGCAACTAAGTCAGCCTCGGGATGACAGTTTTCATTTTCTTTTATTTTTATTCTCTATATTTTGAATAATTATGATAATTAGAAAATGAGCTAATAAATTATGAACCTTTCGAATAAAGTCTGTTATTCCTACTTCAGCCAAGAAATGAACTGTGAGCAGTTTCCCTTGTGATTGTCTATTTAAAAAAATATATTGTCCAATCCCTTTTATTTTGTGCCCATTTAAAAAACTGTTAGAAGGTCTTTAGAACTTTTTTTTGGCCTCGAATTTCTTCAGGTCTTGTATTTCAATGTCACATGCTCTTATATTCTTCCCCTGTGCTGATATTCTCAGTGGGATAACCCAAGATCAGGGAGACAAGGAGAGGAAGAGGAAGGCTACTGGGGCTTCCTGGAAAAAGGTTTCTTCCTTTCTCCGAAACAGAAGTATTCAGGGGTGAAAGGTCTTTCCTAGTTTGGCCCCTTCTTCTCACTTTCACTCACTCTCACTTCTCACTAAATGGGGCTATGTGAGGCTGCATTCCTTGGATTGTGGGGGCCTTCTCCGAAGAGTGAGGTGACAAGCCTGAGGGGAAGTCATGGGAGGTGGTGGGGTGGGAGAGATGGCAGAATGGAAATATGTACCCTCAGGACATCCTTAGAGTGTTTGATCAAACCTGGAACTGTCTCCATAGTTATTAGGTGACATGATGGCATTAATGACAGCACAGGTCTCTGCCGGCGGCTATTTTGTTTCTTGGTCTGGAAACTCAATTCACTAAACTAATCTGGGCATCTACTGTCCTTTGAGGCCTTGCTCCAAAACAAAGTCCAAGGCAATAATGGAGTGTTTTCCAAAGGTTTCCTTCCACAAAAGTGTCCCTAAAGAGTGCAGGGCAGGGGCGGGGAGTACTGGATGAGGGACAGATTGGAGTTGCCAGACTCAGGTAGAGCAGGCTTTCGGATTCCCTTACACTTAAAAAAATGCATTTCGCTTTGCACGCTCCGCTCCTCTACTCAGTCCTCTTGGCCAGTGGGTAACCTTTGCCCAGAATGACCTGCTAACTTGAACAGACGGCGCAGGAGAGGGCAATGGCTCTGGGCCCGCCTGGACCCCGCTTCCATTTGCTCCGAGGGAGGGGCAACTCTCCCCGGGGTAGCACCCCCCCCCCCCAAACCCCGTCAAGTAGACCTGACTGCGTCTCCACTGCCTGGGCCCGGCCTGCGGCTGCACGGTGGTCCCGGAGCGCAGGTAAGGCGCCTCCTGCGGGAATCCTCTAAACTGGACTCTACCCTCCGCGCCTCCGAGTCTTTCTGTCGGAGGCCGGTGAATACGAGGCTCAGGTGCAATGAAACGAACCCATCCTTGGTAACCTCAGCTTCAGAACCTCCGCAGTCAGCATTTGTCCGCCAGCGGGAAGGAGCCCTGCCGCGCGCCCCCGCCGCCTCCCGGCCCCCCCCAGCCCCGGCGCCATCCACCGCGCCCCCGCCCCGTCCCCCGCTCGCCCCGCCCTCTGCGTCCTTCCACGCACGCCCCGACCCTCGCCGACACTCCCGTGCGCTCTAGCCGGGTCCCCCTTCGCCATCGACCTCCCAAACCCCAGCCTAACCCACTCGCGGTCCGCCGCCTCCCAGACCCTCACTAGCTCCCGCCCCCGCCTCCGGCACGCCCCCCTGTCGCACGCACGCACGCACGGCGCGGGCCCGAGTGCGTCAGCAGTGCGCAGGCGCACATCGGACCCCGCGCTTTTCGGAGGCTGCAGGTAGGCTGGGAGGCGGGAAAGCGCGGGAGGGCCCGAACCCCGGCCCTGGCCGGGTCGGTGGCGGGATGAGGGGTCGAGGTTGGGGTCTGGCTAGGGCCCCGGGCCCCGGGCCAGGCCGGGGATGAGCAGCGCAGAGGGGGCGGGGCGGGGCGTGTGGAGAGGCCTGGCCCAGGCCAGGGGGCTCTGCGGAGCGGGCGGGAGCGGGGGTCTCGGAGGGCCCGGCAGTAAGGGTTGGGCCGACCCGAGCGGAGGCAGCGCGGGGTGCCAGGGGCCAGGCAGGGGTCTCCGGGGTAGGCTAGGGGAAGGCAGGTGGCTTGAAGCGGACTCTCGGAAGGGGCGTGCCCGTGGTGTCCGCCTGGACCGTGGACCGGTTGTTCCTGTGCGCCACGGCGGGGCGCCCACCTCCCTGGGAGGGGGGGTGTGCCTTTGCGAGGACTGCGGGCGGCCAACAGTTGTCACAGTGTTTTCTAAGTGCTGAGAACTGTGCTGAGTGCTTTGCAGAACTCATAGCCGCTGGAAGCTGAGTCCTGTTTCTGTCTTCCTGACAGGACTGGAGGAATTGTGCTCAGGGTCCTGGCCGGTGGGCAGGGGAGCCAGAAGACACGTCCTGCGCCCTTCCGCTTCTGGGAGTTAGAAATCCCTACAACGGGCCGGCCCGGGTCTGGCAGGATTTTAGTGGTTTTTATTCCAGTGGATACCCTAATGTAGATACTGGGATAGTGTAGATGTAATAGAAAACAGGTCCAGCTTGCAGAAGCCAACTGGCTAGTTAGATAATCCCATATTCTCACAGTAAGCAGAAAATTATATTTATATATAAAAGATTGAAATGCAGTTCACGTGTGTTACTAAGGCGCAGGTTTTAGGTGGAAGAAATGCCATAGGAAAGTAACTAATGGTAATGGGAGCAGCGGCTGTGTTTTAGCAAGGGCTGGCCACACAGGTGTTTGGCTGTCCTTATCCACATTTGTGGGGTAAATGATTGAGTCAACAGGAAATAGATTTGGGAGGTGAATTTCCAAGAAAAAGGTGAAGGTGGAAAGGAGGGTGTCCTGGGAACAGTGGTAGAGCGCTGTGCCGTTGAAGGAATCCCAGGATTGCCGGTGAGGAAGGGGGAATGAAGCCATGGGGAGGAAGAGGGTGTTCCTCCTGATGGGAACGGTGATAAATGTTTTCCAAGTCACCTCTCAGTTCCTCACTTCCAGCACTGCCTAAAAGAGTCTTAAAAGCTAAAATGGTAGAAGGGAAGGAGGAATGAAGGGCTTGTCAGAAGTCAGTTCTACTTTTGACTAGTTTAATTTAGCTTTATCGCCTGAAGCAAATTAGAATCTCATTGGGCTTTTCCTTTTTGTAGGGTCTTATGGAAGACATACCTGTGTTACTTGTGCACTAAAAAGAACCTATGGATTTTTAAGTCATATTTACAGGCAATTTGGGAGGTGGATTTTAAAATGCATGAGTTTTTAGATTTTACAGCAGTCCTTTACAGCAATACTCCTAGAAAGCTTAGACGTTTTCTTACACATTTTTCTTGTGGCTAGAGAGGAAAATCTCACACATCTAGCAATATGATTACAGTCACCTGTAATTCTGGTAAGATCATTTAACTGAATATAAGGAGGCTTACAAAAATAACTTTACTAGCAGATGGTTTAGACTTAGAGTGTTTATACTTGAGCAGACTTGTTTTCATATTTCACTTATAAGGTCAGTTTCACTTTCTAATACTTCAGGTGAAACTGGAGAATTGTGAGGGATTCTGGTGCATCCTGTTTTCAGTGCTCATTGATGCAGAAGTCCTTAAAAACATTTGATATGTGGTGGTTGTTGACGAGTATGATCCATGCTTCTGTGACCTTTGGTGGCAGCACCAAGGAGTGGCTCGAGCATGGTGACTTGCATATTCCCTGGCAGAATGTGCCCCAGTGTGAGTCCCGGCTCTGTTGCTTGATGGCTCTGTGACCTTTGGTGGGCTCCCAGCCTTAGTCTGTACATTTGTATAATAGGCCCGAAAATGGTACTTTTCACAATATTTGCATACTCATTATTTGACTCGATTCTTGTGATAATTTCTCTCACTTTACAAATTAAACTGAAGGGACAGTGAGGGAGTCTTGACAGAGATCATTCATCCGGTTTTCCTTAGAGACTGAGCTAAACCCCCAGGCGTGGTGTCCTGTTTTTTCTATAGTTTCATTGCTCTAATGTGTTTGTTGCCTTTCCTTTGCTGATTAACTTGAAACTCTTTCCATCTAAGCCTTAGGAATGTTTTCCCCATTTGCAGGGCAAATGATATAACTAAAACCATTTAGCGCATAACAAAGTATTGTTAATTAAGTCTTTATTTAAATCTGTGCTTGCCTAGCTATTTCTCTTATAAGCATTCTATCCTTAGATGTGAGAAGTCCAGTATACCTTCCTTCAGACGAGGAGAGATTTAAAATATATGCTTACAATATTATGTTTTTGTTTCCTGCTTCTTCGTACTGACTGTTTTTCATTTTTGTCATTTGTTAGAGAACCTCCAGCATGCAGGCCTCCAGCTCCAGGTCCGTGCACGTGAGTGAATGGCAGAAGAATTACTTTGCAATTACATCTGGCACATGTACCCCAGGACAGAAGGCAGATGCGTACCGAGCACAGATATTACGCATTCAGTATGCATGGGCAAACGCCGAGCTCTCCCAGGTCTGTGCCACCAAACTGTTCAGAAAATATGCAGAGAGATATTCTGCAGTTATTGATTCTGACAATGTGGAGACTGGCTTGAATAACTATGCGGAAAGCATTTTAACTTTAGCAAGATCTCAGCAGACTGACAGTGACAAGTGGCAGTCTGGATTGTCAATAAATAATGTTTTCAAAATGAGTAATGTACAGGAGATGATGCAGGCTGGCAAAAAATCCAGAGACTCTCTGCTGGCAGCTGCTGATGCATCAGTAGTAATCCATAAAAAGGGCATTGTCCTCAGTCCTCCTAAACTTAGTGTTTATGGGGTTTCTGGGGAGAGTGGCCCATTAACTAATGCAGCTCCTGATACATATACGACCCAGGGCATCCCAGAGAACAGTCCTTCGAAGTGCCCTCAGAATGCCCAGCCACCTGTACTGACTAACACTGGTAAAACCTGTCCTACAGCCTTAACACTGTTTGGTGACTTTGCCACTGCAAAAATCCATGCCACACCATTATTTGGAAATGTCAAGAAGGAAAATAACAATTCTTCAAAGGCCAATGTTGGATTAAATATATTCTCATCTAATCAGTCTTGTTTGCCTTCTGGCTGTGAAAATCCACAGGAGAGGAAAGCTTTGTATGGTGCTGGCACCATCGATGCCCTTTCTGCCCCCATAGTGAAGAAGGCTTTTAGTAAAACAGAAGATAATGCCCAAAGAGAAGAGAGTAGCCTGCCTACTTTTAAAACTGCAAAAGAACAATTATGGGTAGAGCAGCAAAAAAAGTACCACCAACACCAGCGTGCATCCGGGTCTTCATACGGTGGTGTGAAGAAGTCTCTGGGAGCTAGCAGGTCCCGAGGAATATTTGGGAAGTTCGTTCCTCCCGTACCTAAGCAAGAAGGGGGAGATCAGAATGGGGGGATGCAGTGTAAGGCTTACGGCACAGGACCTACAGAGCCGGCATATCCGACTGATGAGCGTCTGAAGAACTTGGAGCCAAAGATGATTGAGCTTATCATGAATGAGATTATGGATCACGGACCGCCTGTAAGCTGGGAGGATATTGCAGGAGTAGAATTTGCCAAAGCCACAATTAAGGAGATCGTCGTGTGGCCCATGATGAGGCCAGACCTCTTCACAGGTTTACGAGGACCCCCTAAAGGGATTCTGCTCTTCGGGCCCCCTGGGACTGGCAAAACTCTAATTGGCAAGTGCATTGCTAGTCAGTCGGGGGCAACGTTCTTCAGTATCTCTGCTTCTTCTTTGACTTCTAAATGGGTAGGTGAGGGGGAGAAAATGGTCCGTGCATTGTTTGCGGTGGCAAGATGTCAGCAGCCAGCTGTGATATTCATTGATGAAATTGATTCCCTGTTATCTCAACGAGGAGATGGTGAGCACGAATCTTCTAGAAGGATAAAAACGGAATTTCTAGTGCAGTTAGATGGAGCAACCACATCTTCTGAAGATCGTATTCTAGTGGTGGGAGCAACCAATCGGCCACAGGAAATTGATGAGGCTGCCCGGAGAAGGTTGGTGAAGAGGCTTTATATTCCGCTCCCGGAAGCTGCGGCTAGGAAACAGATCGTGATTAATCTGATGTCCAGGGAGCAGTGCTGCCTCAGTGAGGAGGAGATTGGCCTGGTTGTAAGGCAGACGGATGGGTTCTCGGGAGCTGACATGACCCAACTTTGCAGAGAGGCGTCACTCGGGCCTATTCGTAGTTTACAGACTGTTGACATTGCCACGATAACACCCGATCAGGTTCGACCAATCGCCTACATTGATTTTGAGAATGCCTTTAGAACCGTGCGACCCAGCGTGTCTCCTAAAGATTTAGAGCTTTATGAGAACTGGAACAGAACTTTTGGTTGTGGGAAGTAAAGGGACAAATGGGACACTTGAAGTTAAAAGTTGGCATCTTTGTAATGCAGCCCTACCCCCTTTTTAGCACGGGACACTGGGAATTGATTAATTGTACTTTTAGTATATATTCTGAATTCTGTACCTCAAATAAAATAGAGTAACAGTAGCTCAAATTTTACGATGGGTTGACTTAGTCTATGTTAATAGAAGCTTGAGTTTTCTTCCAGGTGTTACCTCATCATGAGCCTGTTTGTACAAAACATGAATGAACGTTTTCCTTGGTTTCAGTGCAGCCTTGGTTTTCAAGATGTACAGTAAGATGATTAGTGAGCTCAGATTGGAACAAAAAAATCTCGTTTGTGTCTGAGGTGGCATCTGATTGGTACACATCTTCCGCTGAAGAAAGAAAGAGCCTCTTCTGAAGACCCTGTAGCTCTTAGCGTTAGCCATTCTCGTGGTGTATGTTGGAAGCAGCTTTGCTTGCTGCTGTTGAATGGATTTACGACCTCTGCAAACGCCAGAGTGAGAGTCCAGTGGTTGGTTCTGGGCTGTAACTGCTTACGGCTTGCTTCTCCTCTATGTTCAGAAGTAGCCAGGTGTAGTCTGATCCTAGACACATATCCACAGAGTCGAAAGACGAAGAATGCTGTGTTTTCTCAGGAGGTAGATGATGTTTAAAATCAATACTTTATTTGACATGACTTTACAGCCCGTAGCAGTGGTCTCTCAAAAATAATGTTTCCAGATTTTTATAACGGGCCATTTGTTTTATAAGGCAACAGGTGTTCATTATAGAAATACTGGGAAAAAGAGGCAAACAGCAAGAAGAGTAAAAACCACAGCCGTCCCACCAGTTTGGGGCACACCGTCGTTTCTTCCAGGCCTTTCACACAGCAGAGGGATTGCCCCGTGTTCTTCCTTGTAGCCTGCTTTTTTCTCTGTGTCACCACTTTCTGTGGGAACATGCTGTGTTACATCTTCCCTCAGGATCCTGTCGTGTGGATGGACCATCATTTAGCCAGTCCTTTGTTGGGGGCATTTAGGGCAGCACAGGAGGTGGTTTCCCTTTTGTTCATTGTACACAAACATGTTGAATGCCTTCCTGATCTTTAAGAAAAAATAAATACACATTTCTTAAAGATTCTCATGTTAAAGATGCACAGTTTTTGAGGCCTTTGGCACATCTTAACTGTCTCCTGGAAAAGTGCGTATATAGAATTCCCACCTGCGCTGAGCCATAGTCCCCATTTTCCGTGTCACGGTGCCATCATACAGTTCTGTTAGCATTTCTCTTCATTCATTCATTCATTCATTCATTCATTCATTCAAACAGTATTGGATGCTGGACAGTGTTCCAGGTGCTGAACCCTGGGTCTTTCGTAGCAACATTCAAGTTTCAGGTTTTCTCTTACAGCACTATTGAAGAGAGGGCATTTGATGCATTGAATAGGTTGAGTTGAGACTCTTGTTCTAATTTTTATTCTTGGCCAGATTTCTATTTTTGTCTCCTTGAACAGCTTTGTTTTTGCAACTGTTAGTTCTTCCCTTTGAAACATGTCGTTGTCTTATTAGAATTTGGATGTTAACCTTCTTGTCTCCAGTTTTTAATTAAATCTTTTAAAATCGTAAAGCACTTCATACATTACTTTGTCCTGTTTCATTTCTGCATAAACACTGCAAGTAACCTCGGATACCTAAGTGTTTCTATGGTTTTCTTCCCTGATGTGTACCAATTCTCTTTCAGGTCACCTCCCCTCACCTTGGATGTTACAGCAGCTGACCGGATCGGCAGCAATTGCCCAGGAGGTATTTGTGTCTTCTTCACTCTGTAGCTTGGTCTTGGTGTTTACCGTCTGTGTTTTTCTTGGGAAGCGCTCGTATTGCTCCTGACCCTCAGCTGTGTGGGTCACCAGCCACGGGGCCACGTCCCCCTTGTGGAACTTAGCTTAGGTCCGAGAGGAAACACCCAGGTGGCTCAGCTCACCATGGATCAGGCAGAGCTCATGTCTCTCCGCCTGTGAACTGGCTTCTCCCGTTACGGGGTGCACCGTTCACCCACGTGGGCATCTGATCTTGAAAGGAAGGATGCTGCAGATATTTTGAACCTGGAAAGAAAGCTTGAGCTGGGGCGTCCCTTTGCAGTTGTTCCCGCCTTTTGCCCCATGGAAACATTCTTTCCCTCAGCCTTCTGTGACTCAGTATGTTTTTGAGGCGTCTGGGTGGGAGACTTCCAGGAACTTAGTTGAGATCTCTTTCTACCTCCACATTTTGATGAGATTAGAAAATCTGGCATTGAAGTCTTTCCTCCTGAGAGTTTTCTGGGGGCTGCACTGTCCCCATCATCATGTCACTAGAGAAGCGGGCTCTAACCTGGTCGGTCATATCTTCAGGGGATCCACTTCCTTCATGGACACACATACCTCGTGCCCATGCATGAACCTGCTGGTACCTCTGTGCCTAACAGTGTTGGTAGGACTACGGTAGAGTCTTTAATATCAGTCTTTTTTTAAAGTGTTTGTATCATACAGTTAATTTCACTTGATGGGTATTTGGGAAATTGTGTTCGAGTCTGTGGTCTCCCATTTTGAAATTTGAATTCATTTTCTCTTCTCAACTCTAAACTTTGGAAAGTCTGCCTCCACACTGACCCCTCATTGTGGGGGGGGGGGGATGTCCTGGTAAAGCACCTACACTCAGGGGCCTGGCTCTGCACACCATGGACGGGTTCAGCCTCACCTCTGACGTGAGGATGTCTGTGCCCACCTTGCTGGGGAGTGACGGTGGGATGCAGGTGTAAAAAACCTGCTTGGTGAGGCCTCAGACACGATGCATCCTCCTCTCTGTCTGCCCTGACCGCTGTCATTGCTTCAAAGGATCGTTTTCTTTCCAGTTGTGTTAGGCTGGCTCTTTCCTCTAACTTGTTCTGCTTAATATTTGTGATGTTTTTCTCTAATTACAGGTACTGTGTCATCTAAACTTATGCAGTAAATCGAATTAAAAGAAAGAAAGAATCTTTTAGTTTTGTTTCTCTTTGAGACTTAAGAACTTTTTGATAGATCCCGGATTATGATTTTCCACTTACTCCTCTTTAAGAGGAGTACCTCTTATTTATTGGTCTCCAGAATTTTTAAAGGACATTTGTTGGTCCCCAGTGTTTTCAAGGGACATTTTAAAACCTGCCTCCAGAGATCTGACTGGAAGACAGGACTCTGTCCAGGTCCATGGCAAAAAGGGCAGGTCAGATAAGGATTCTTTTTTAAAAAAAAATTTTCCTTTAAATTTTAAACTTCCAGTCAGTTAACATACAGTGTAGTATTAGTCTCAGGTGTAAAATACAGTGATCGAACACTTCCCTGCATCACCCGGCGCTCATCGCCACAGGTGCGCTCCTTCATGCCCATCACCTATTTCCCCCTCCCCCTCCCACTTCCCCTCTGGTGACCATCCATGTGTTCTCTGGAGTTAAGAGTCTGTTTTGTGGTTTGTCCCTCTTAAAGATTCCTTTTTTCACTTCACGGATTCCTGGCTCTTAACCTCAAATCGAGCTGGTGGTGAGCAAGCCGGTGGCACAGCTGTTAAAGTTTGCCCCAGCTGCCTGGCTGAAGGCGGGCATCTTATGAGAATAGGTGAATCACCACGTCTAACTCTTGTCCTTAAAAAAATCTTACCGGTGGGCTTTATAAACCAGCAATGACTGATGGTGGACAGTTTGTAATACCCCCTCAGGCACTGACTTTCTTAGCTCCAAGAGTCAAGATGTATTAGATAATCCTGAGGACACACCCAGGGTTGCTCTTCTTCTATCAGGTACCAAGTAGTTATCGATTTGACAAGGACTTACAGAATACCAGGTGCCGGCACACCTGCCAAAATATATATATATATATATATATAGGTCTATAAATGTTACCTGTTTCAGCATTCCTAGTTTGGCTCATGGTAGAGGAGGGAAGAAGCGCCTGTGTGGGACGTCAGTTAAGTGTCCAACTCTTGGTCTCAGCTCAGGACATGATCTCGGGGTCATGAGATGGAGTTCCATGTCGTCGGGCTCCACGCTCAGTTCGGAGTCTGTTTGAGATTCTCTTTCCCTCTTCCTCTGCCCCTTGTGCTCCTTCTCTCTCTCAAACTACATTAAAGAAAGGAAGGGAGGGAGGGAAGAAGGAAGGAAGGAAGGAAAAACTAGGAAGACATGAAGGGAGAGCTTTGGTGAGGGGTTAAGTCAGCATAATGTACCACTGAATATATGAATCATGTAAGAAAAGGGGGCATTTTTAAAAATTAGGAATTCCACAGAGGGTGGCATTTCAGCTGTGGGTAAGAATGCCCGGACCCAGGGTGCTTTGCAGGGGCCAGCTTGGGAGTGTTGGCCGCCAGCAGCGTGCCTGTAACCTGAGGGGGCCTGCCCAGCCAGAGAGGGTCCTAGAGGTCTCCTCATCCATTCTTCCCAGAAAGAGACTCGGGCTAACAATAGTAGTCTCTTCTTCCTGGGACACGATCAGAACAAGCACCCCATAGAGCAGAACCCGTCACCCCTTGTCTCCCCTCCACCCACTGTCCTGGCTGGGTGACAAGCATGTAGCCCCAGAGAGAGACTTATTCTCCTGGGGACCCATCCTTTGGGGTCAGAGTTGTTCCTTATGTTTGTATCTAAGATGTGCTATCCACTTACTTCTAGGAAAAAGAAAAACAAAAATCACAAAAAACTACACCAGCTTCTTTTTCTCCCAGAGCAAAATATCAGCAGAATAAGAGAAGGCCTCATATGGAGCTTTTCATTTACAGTAGTGGGCTAAGCCACACATTCACTTTTCCATCTACAGGTGCAGAATCTCCACTGAAAGGAAGAAATGAAAAGACTGACTCCACCGCAGTGGTAGAGGAGGGGAGACACCGTTTCCGAAGAAGACATTTGTGGTGTTTCTATAAGTTACAGGACAAAAGGCATGGGGTTGTGGGGACCCCTGAGCTGAGACCAGTGATCTAACAAGGGCATGGGAGGCCAGCTGAGGCTGGTTTCCCGGCGCCCCGATGGTTCTGGAGCTCAGACGGCAAAGCCAGCTGTGGGCCGGGGGGGCTGGACACGGCAAGGATGCAGAGACCAGCGCAGCACGTTCACACACAGCCACGGGCAAGACGAGTTCCCTGAGTCAGAGAGGTGGTCAGTGGCCTGCCTCCTGTGGGCCCTGTGGCCTGAGTCATGGGGTGGAGTGGCAGGTCACTTCCAGTGGCCACATTAGGCAAAAGCCCAGGTGACAGTTTCCAGCCTCCTCACCCCATCCCACCGTAAGACTTGTTGCCTACTTGCTCAGTTTGTGGATGTTGGCCTCCCTCCCTCTCACGGACACACACACGCACACACACGCACGCAGGCATTAATGTGCGTACATATGCACTGCAGGCTCACACAGGAGACCTTGCCCACACCAGGCTGACACGTCCTTTCCTGACAGGCGCTGCCGCGCAGTGTAAGACCCAGGACTGCTAGAGGCGTTCCCCGCTCGCCATGCCGGGCAAATTTCAAGTATGAGTTTGCTCCTGATGCACTCGCCTGTAAAAATCCCATAGCAGATTCCCACAGAATCAAAGATCCAGATTCCTTCCTAGAGCTAAGTGTCACCTGTCCTCACTCTTTGCTCCAAAGTCCTTGAAGATGCAGCAACCTTTTTCCCCATACAGGAGATGTGGTGGGCAGGATCCTAATGACGTTCTTGCAAGCTTTCTGTCCTCTGGTTATTTGATCAAATGTGAATCTTCTGGAAGGGACTAGACAGCTTCAGGATAGCTATGGATGGAGATGGTGAGGTTATCCTGGATTAGGACAATGACATCAGACTGTAAGAGTGGAGGATGTCCTCTGCGTGGTTAGAGAAGAGGAAGCAGAAGCTCGCTGTGGCAGAAGTGGAAGTCAGAGATGCCAGGCGTGGGAAGGGCCCAGTGTGGGGTCACGAGCTCAGGTGCAGGGTCAGAGAGCAAGCAGAGGAACAGAGAGCCTGGCCTTAGAACCACATGGAACTGAATTCTGCCAGTGACCTAGTTGAACCTGGGCATGGGTTCCCCCCAGAGAGCCCCAGTGAGAGCCCGGACAAGCTGACACCTTGATTTCAGCCTGAGGGACTCAGTTGGAGAACCTAGCCGGCCTGCCAGACATGCATGCACCAGGTGGCCGGACAGTAAATGTGAATTGCTCTCTCATCAAGTTTGTGGTCACACGCCACGGCAGTCATCGGACATGGGTGTAGGCCTTTCTACTCCCTGTTGCCTGGGTTTGGAGAACTGGTCCCCGTCTCCTCTCATGGGTTGCCTCATGTCCACTTTCTTCAGAAAGGCCCTCCCTAACCCACTGAGTAGGGTGCATCCGCCCATCACTGCCCCACCACCCCGTTTTTAATTGGTGACTATTGCTAGCTGGAATATTTATGCTTACTGCCCTTTTGTCCCCGACACCTCCCTGCCTCCTATCACACCCACTAGAGGGTTCCTCACTGCCAGGCACTTCCTCATTTAAGTCAGAACCATGCAAGATTCACCAGGCATCTCAGAAAACCCAACAGCTGAGGAGGCACCCAGAGAAGAACAGCTCATCTTGGAGGAACCTGTAAGTCCTGGAGACCGAGCACCGTCCTCAGAACTCCCGATCCCAGAAGACGCAGCGGCCACAGAATAAAAGTCGACAGCTTTCCCCTCGAACAAATAATACATTATATGTTAAAAAATAGAGAAGAGAAAAAATCAGCTTTTATAGGAGTTATTACACTGGGTCAGTAATCTGGACACAAATACAGTGGCATAGAATGGTCCACAGGAATGATCTCCCAATGTATGTGGGCCAGGCGTGGCTGGGCCTGTGTCGAGGGCTCCCACAGCTGCCCCGGGGATGTCTCAGCTGAGGATTGAGCGGGGAGGGGGCCACCTCCAGGCCCACATGGCTGCTGGTAGCAGGCAGGACCTTGGACCTCGGACCTTAGTGTCTGCTGCCCACCACTCCTTGTCATGAAAGGCCTTCCTGAGCAGCCCCTTGCTCCCTGAAAGGGCCTGCCAAGACAGGCATTAGGACGCCCATGGCGTGGTGATACACGT
>PITA01021877.1:7583-31754 GCA_004023965.1 Spilogale gracilis | reverse complement strand
TATGAGAATGTATTTTTAAGCTTAAAGTGGAAGCTTTAAAAGTAAAAATAGAAAAAAGTTTAAAAAAGTAAATGAGGTGGAAAACTGTATCAATGAGTTGTAGGGCGCTTGGTACTTGTAGTCAGTGCCAGGAGTTTAATAAATTGCCTTTCCCCCGATTTGGGGTTTTGCATTGGAATGTTGTCCTCCTGAGCTTCTGCCTTGCTTTCTGGGGGCGGGCGAGCCGTTCCCTTTCAGTCCTTCTACCTAGGCTGAGTCTCTGGGCCCCCTTGCTAGAGGATGGTCTCCATGGTAACCAGGGTATCAGGTTACAATTCTCTGGTAGCGGAGCATCGTTTTTTACGTCTTTTTTCAGCTGTTTAGGAAGTCAGGTTGGAGGAAGATGTCTGCGGCCAGACC
Source organism: Spilogale gracilis (assembly GCA_004023965.1). Classification (NCBI taxonomy): domain Eukaryota; kingdom Metazoa; phylum Chordata; class Mammalia; order Carnivora; family Mephitidae; genus Spilogale; species Spilogale gracilis. The sequence goes on along the minus strand of PITA01021877.1, from coordinate 31,355 downwards.
TCCCTCCCAGAGAGAGCCTCTACACAGGGAGGGGCTCTTTCCAGCCTCCCGGTTGGCAGTCTGTCACAGCTCGGCTGGTGCAGACGTTGTATTGATTTCTGCCCCCACCCCTGCTTGTTGTTTCACTCCCGTACCTCAAAGCCACAACTCCTTTTGGATCGCGCGACTTTGTCTGCGCCCTGGGACCCGCGGCCTCTCCGGTCCCACGCAAGTCTGTAAAAACGCCTTCCCTGGGGGGGGCCTGCGCGCGGCCCACAGTGTGGAGAGAAACGGGAGGGAAGGGCAGCAGCGTAAAAATAGAATCCACTCCCGCTGGTTTCGCGGCAGCTGCGGCGGCTCCAGGCGGCGCAAGGGGGCGCCAGGCGGTGAGAAAAGAAAAAAAAATTTAAAAAGTCTCCTCACCTTGCCCCTGGCTCCGCCCTGTTCCCGTTTCTGTCTAGCCTGATTTAGGCCATAATCTGCTTTTATTCCTCACTCACAGAGCACTTTCGTTTTGGGGTATTTGTTTCCAATGGTTCAGCTCTGCGGGCTTCCTCCCCCACTCCCCTATCCTGGGGGCAAGCCTCCAGACCCTCTTATTTGTTTCTACCTTTTTGCTGATGTTCCTTGTCTCTCGTGGCGGTCCAGAAGTGGGAAATATCACATTTCAGGCTGATTTAATGGGTGTCCATGGTGGTCTTGAATTGTTTTTTTTTCTTGAATTCAGCTCTCTTCAGGGAACTCCCCGAAATGTGGTCACCTGGCCTTCCGCCATCTTGACTCTCCGATTTTCCAGTTCTTTAGGGTGTAATGAGAGTTGATGTATTTAGGATTTTTCAATTTTTTTGAGTGAGGCTTGGATGGCAATGAATTTCCCTCTTAGGACTGCCTTTGCTGTATCTCATAGGGTTTGGATCGATGTATCTTCATTCTCATTGGTTTCCATGAAGTGTTTCAGTTCTTCTTTGATTTCTTGGTTGATCCACATATTCTTGAGCAGGATCGTCTTTAGCTTCCAAGTGTTTGATTTTCTCCTGAACTATTTATGGTGGTTGAGTTCCAGTTTCAGGGCGTTGTGGTCAGACAATATGCAGGGAATAACCTCAATCTTCTGGTATCGGTTGAGCCCTGACTTGTGACCTAGTATGTGGTCTATTCTGGAGAAAGTTCCATGTGCACTTGAGAAGAATGAGTATTCTGCTGTTTTAGGGTGGAATGTTCTGAATATATCTATAAGAGCCATCTGGTCTAATGTGTCATTCAAGGCTCTTGATTCTTTGTTGATTTTCTGTTTAGATGATCTGTCCATTACTGAGAGTGGTGCGTTAAGATCCCTACAATTAATGTATTTGCATCAGTATGATTCTTTATTTTGCCTAACAGTTGGCTTATATAGCAAGCTGCTCCCATTTGGCGTCATAAATATTTACAATTGTTAGATCTTCTTGATGTATAGACCCTTTAAGAATGATGTAGTGTCCTCTGTGTCTCTGACTACAGTCTTTAGACTAAAATCCAATTTGTCTGATATGAGAATCGCTACCCCGGCTTTCTTTTGGGGTCCATTGGCATGAAAGATGGTCTTCCATCCCCTCACTTTCAATCTGGAAGTGTCTTTAGATTCAAGATGAGTCTCTTGTAAACTGCGTATGGATGGGTCCTGTCGTTTTATCCAGTCTGCAACCCTGTGTCTTTTTATTGGAGCGTTTAGTCCGTTCACATCGAGAGTGAGTATTGATATATACGTTTGTATTGACATCATGTTGCCTGTGGACTTCATGTTTCTATAGATTACCTCTGTAAATTTCTGTTTTGTGTTGCTCTTGTGTTCGTTTCTCTTTTATAGAACCCCCCCTTTTTTTTAATAGAACCCCTCTTAATATTTCTTGTAGTGCTGGCTTGGTGGTTGCATAATCTTTTAGACTTTGGAGGTCCTGGAAGCTCTTTATTTCTCCTTCCATTCTTAAAGTCAACCTTGCTGGATACATTATCCTTGGTTGCATATTTTTGTCATGTAACTTCCTGAATATGTCTTGCCAGCCCTTTCTGGCTTGCCAGGTTTCTGTGGCAAGGTCTGACGTTATTCTGATGGTCCTCCCTCTATAGGTAAGGGATCGCTTTCTCCTAGCTGCCCCTAATACATAATCTTTGGTTTTATGATTTGCGAATTTTACTATTATGTGCCTGGAGGTTTTTCTGGCCTCATTGATCTTGAGGGGTGTCCTCTCTTCTTCTAGGACATGAACATTTGTTTCATTCCCCAGATTTGGGAAATTTTCATCCATGATTTCTTCAACAATATCTTCTAGGCTTCTCTCTCCCAGCTCCTTCGGGGATTCCAATAATTCTGATATTGGAGCATTTATGGCATCATTTATTTCCCTTGTTCTGTTTTCATGGGATTTTAGCTGTTTGCTCCAAGACTTCTCTTGCTCCTCTTTCTTAATCCATCTGTCTTCTGAATCACTGATACGATCTTCAGCTTCACTTAACTTGACTGTTAGCATATTTAAATTAGATTGCATCTCATCTATAGCCTTTCTAACCTCAGCTTTTACTTCTGTTACTATGGCTTCCACTTTGAGACTAATGTTCTTTTCTAAATTAGCCATTGCTTGGACGATTGCTGCCCTGAATTCCATTTCTGTCATATTGTTTATGTTCATTTCCAGTAATTCTGTGACCGAGGTTGCAATCTCGGGGTTCTTCTTCTGTTGGATGTTCCTCCTCCGAGTCATTGTGGCAAGGAGTGGTTGAGGGGGTGTATAGCTAAATATATCAGCCACTATCTAGGTGGGTTGGTCGTTGGAAGGTTTTTGGAGCAACCAGAGTTCACCACCAAAAAGGGAGGAGAAAGAAAAAAGAAAACGGAAGAGAGGAAGTAAGAAAAGAAACCCTTGCCAGAGCAGGGCCCGGTGGTAGGATTTATATGGTATAAAACTGTTACAGGGTAAGGAAAAGGGCTATCGAGGGTTAATGAAGAGATCAAAAATTAAAGCCCAACCTGGATTACCCCCAGGACCAGTATTTATATAATACAAAAGTAAAGACAATTACACAGAACACTGACAGACTAGAGTGGGAAGGTGAGGGCAGACACTCCTTGTGGGCAAGGAACGTGTTTCAGATGCTCCCGAGTTTGTCTTGTTATTATTGTTGGAGGAGCCCACTTTCTAAAGATATAGGGAGGTTAGAACTGGTTGTATATAGGGGTAGTATTGAATAGGGATGTGGGATTGCCTTGACACTTATAACTACATGTATATGTAAAAGAGAGAATAAAGGAAAGAGGAGAGAAGAAAGGGAAAAACAGAGAAAACAAACAGGGAAAAAAGAAGCAACAACAACAGCAGAAAATACAGGAGTGTGTTTGAAAAAATTTCAAGGTAAAAAAAATGTTATGGGGTGTTGTACTGAGTATCACGTTGTGATAATAAGGGGGTTAACATTCTCTTACACCACACACAAAGGTAAACTCGAAATGGATGAAAGACCTCAACGTGAGGCAGGAATCCATCAAAATCCTGGAAAAGAACATAGGCAGTAATGTGTTTGACATCGGCCACAGCAACTCTTTCAAGACACGTCTCCAAAGGCAAAGGAGACAAAGCGAAAATGAACTTCTTCAACTTCATCAAAATAAAAAGCTTCTGTATAGCAAAGGAAACAATCAACAAAACAAAGAGGCAACCCACAGAATGGGAGAAGATATTTGCAAATGACACTACAGACAAAGGGCTGGTATCCAAGATCTATAAAGAACTACTCAAACTCAACATCCAAAAAGAAGACGAACACATCAAAAAATGGGCAAGAGACATGAAGAGGCACTTCTCCATAGAAGATATACAAACGGCTAACAGACACATGAAAAAATGTTCAGTGTCACTAGCTATCAGGGAAATTCAAATCAAAACCACACTGAGATACCACCTCACACCAGTCAGAATGGCCAAAATTAACAAGACAGAAAACAAGTGTGGAGAGGTCGCGGAGAAAGGGGAACCCTCTTACACTGTTGGTGGGAATGTAAACTGGTACAGCCGCTTTGGAAAACAGTTTGGAGATTCCTTAAAAAATTAAAGATAGAGCTACCCTATGACCCTGCAATTGCACTACTGGGCATCTACCCCAAAGATACAGATGTAGTGAAAAGAAGGGCCATATGCACCCCAATGTTCATCGCAGCAATGGCCACAATCGCCAAACTGTGGAAAGAGCCAAGGTGCCCATCAACAGATGAATGGATAAAGAAGATGTGGTACATATATACAATGGAATACTCCGCCTCCATCAGAAAAGATGAATATCCAACTTTTGTAGCAACATGGACTGGACTGGAAGAGATTATGCTGAGTGAAATAAGCCAAGAAGAGAAAGTCAAGTATCACATGGTTTCACTTACTTGTGTTGCATGAGGGGTAACCTGGAGGACAGTGGGAGAAGGAAAGTAAATGGGAACCAGGGTAATCTCGGGAGGGAAACGAAACAACAGAGACTTTGGACACAGAAACAAACTGAGGGACTTGGAGGGAGGGGGAGGGATGGGAGAGCCTGGTGGTGGGTACTGGGGACACCTAAAGCGTGGAGCACTGGGTGTGGGGAATGGGGAATGAATCTTGGAACACTGGAAAAAAATTTTAGTAACAGTAAAAGAAAAAAAGGGAGTTAAAAATTGAAAGAAGAAAACATGTGAATGTATTTTTAAGTTTTTAAATGGAAGTCTTAAAAGTAAAAATAGAAAAAAGTTAAGAAAAAGCAAATAAGGTGGAAAGCTGTATCAATAAAGTGTAGGGCTTTTGGTACTTGTAGTCAGTACCAGAAGTTTAATAGATTGCCTTTCCCCCCAATGTTGGGGTTTTACAGTTTGAGTGTTGTCCTCCTGAGCTTTGGGCTTGCTTTCTGGTGGCGGGTTTTGCCCGCTGTTTTCAGTCCCTTCTACCTGGGCTGCGTCTCTCCGCTCCCTTGCTAGAGACTAGTCTCCATGGTAACCAGGTTGTCAGGTTACAATTCTCTGGTGGTGGAGCGTTGTTCTTTTAAGTCCTTTTTCAGTTGCTGTGGAAGTCAGGTTGGAACAAGATGTCTGCGCCCAGACCTCCTTCCCAGAGAGTGCCTCTACACAGAGAGAGGCTCTTTCCCACCTCCCGGTTGGCAGCCTGTCACAGCCGGGCAGGCACAGATCGTCGACTGATTTCTGCCCAAGTCCCTGTTTGTCACTTCACTCCCGCACCTCAAACCACAACTTCTTTTGGATCGTGCAACCTTGTGTGTGCCAGGTCCCGTGCAAGTCTGCAAAATCGCCTTCCCTGGGGTGTCCGTGCCCGGCCCACAGGGTGGAGAGAAGTGGGAGAGAAAAGCAGCGGAGGCAAGGGGAAAAAAGAAAGAAAGAAAAAAAGAGAGAAAGCAGCAGAACTATAGACTCCACGCCCACTGCTCTCACTGGGATCCACCGTGCCACACAGGGCACTCCTACTCTCTGGGAAACCCTGCTCCTCTGGTTTAAGCGGTGGGGGGATAGACTCCGCACCCTGGCCCCTCTAGGTGCAGGGCACTTCCTCTTCCTGCGGATTCCCATCTCCCCGCTGCCGTGGCGGAAAAACTGACTTTGCACCTCACAGGGCACTCTGTCCCTGCGGGTCCCTGTGTCCCCGCTGCTGCCGCGAAAAAACAGACTCCGGCGCCGCCGGCTCTGCTGTGTTCCCGGTTCTGTATCGCCCTGAATCATACCGTAATCTGCTGTTATTCCCTGGGCACAGAGCACTTTCGTGCTGGGGTATTTGCTTTCAATGGTTCAGCTCTGCGGACTTCCTCCCCCACGCCCCTGTCTCTGGGGGTAAGCCTCTGTTCACTCTCACTTGTTTCTACCTTTTTGCTGATGGTCTTTGTCTCCCGTGGTGATCCAGAAGCGTGAAATATCACATTTCAGGCTGATTTTATTGGTGCTCACAGTGGTCCTGTAGTGTTTTTTTGCTGGAATTGAGCTCACTTCAGGGAACTCCCCGAAATGCGGTCACCGGGCCTTCCACCATCTTCTTCCTCCTATGTCTGCTTTTATTTTATTATGTGCTTTTCTTATTTTTCTTGTTGCTTCCTTGTGACCTTTATTTTCCTGAAGTTTTACGTCAACTAATATATGTAGTTTCTAATTTTTTATTCAAATCTATAAATTTAATCCTAAGAACTGTTTGACTGCATTCATAGATTTTTATTTATATTAAGTTCATTTTCCCTGTTTTCTAAATAGAGGTTTAAATTTTGATATTCTTGACTCAGGAATTTTTATATGAATTTTTAAAAAAGATTTTAGTTATTTAAGAGAGAGAGATAGAGAGATAGCAAGAGACAGCACGAGCAGGAAGGAAAGGAAGAAGCAGGTTCCCTAGGAGCAGGGAGCCCAATGCCGGGCTTGATCCCAGGAACCCAGGATCCTGACCTGAGCTGAAGGCAGATGCTTAGCCGACTGAGAACCCAGCCACCCTTATATGAATGTTTTGAAGTCCTGACCCACATCATTAATTTCTCCATTGATGAGAACATGGACAAAGAATGTTACTACCATAGTTTATGCTTTTTTGAATTTATTGAAAAGCTGTTTAAGCCTAACATATGATCAACTTTTGTAAACCTTCAGTAGTATTAGAAAATATTTACTTTCTTTGTAAAATATAAATGTAGTATATAACCATTAATTCCAGCTTAGAAATTATATTCTTCATATTATCTAAACATACTTATTTCTACTTTGTATTTGCTAGAAACAGCAAATTAAACTTTTTAAATGTTTCTCAATTTCTCATATTTACAAGTTATATATATACATACATACACACATTAATTGTAATTATTATGGTTATATTTGAATATTTGAGATCGACTGGGGCTTTCAACAGGGTAAAATCGACTTTTGTTTGCTTAAAGTGGAACAAGATAGTCTGACTCAATTTTTAGAGATTTAACACTAAGAGCCTTTTTATATAACTTGCTTATAAAAACAACATTAAACTTCTATAAGAAATATTTTAATTCAAAATAAGAAACTACAGATAAACAAGAATAAGAAAATAAAAAAAATCACTCAAAATCTCATGAGCCAGACCTTTTCTAATTGCATATACAACATATCTGTTTAGTTACACATTAAACCAAAGAATCCATAGGGGAGATGATTTGTATATGTGTTATGATGTAATAACATAAACACTTTTCACATTAATTAATGTGTACTTTCACAAAGTAATTTGAAGTTTTTTACAAACTTCCCATTGTATAATTATGCCATAATTTACTTGTGTGACTCTCTCATTGAATAATGAGGCTGTTTCAAATTAACTCTTATTTTAAAATACTCCATTAGATTTTCTTGCACATACAACTTTGTAGGCAGCTGTAATTATAAGTAAGAGAAATTTAAGGGCTTTAACTGTGTATTTCCAATATCTTCCAGATGATTTTGCTAATTCACAGGTGAGGTCTAGGCATGGCCTATTTTCTGACACCTTTGTAACACCGCATATTATGATTTTTAACCTTTGTCAGTATGCAAGGCCAATCCTTTTATCTTTACTGTAGAAGTTTATCTTTATTGAAATTTCTTTGGTTACTGGTGAGGTTACACATTTCTTCAGCTGTTTAAAGCCCCCCCCCCTTTTGGAACTTCCTATTCGTATTTTATTACATTTTTAAATTTCCTCTATTGATATGCTTGTCTTTTCCTTTTCATTTTAAAAAGACTGTATTTGTATTTATTTTCTAGCTTTTTGAGATATAATTGACATATAACATTGTATAAATTTAAGATATACAATGTACCGATTTGCTACACTCACATATTGCAACATGATTACCACTATGGTATTAGCTAACACTTCAATCACATCACTACTGTTTCTTGTTTCTTTTTTCTTTTTTTGGTGCGGTGAGAACATTTCAGATTTACTGTCTTCACAACATTAAAGTATATAGTACTGTGCTGTAGATTAGATCCTTAGAACTTAACTCATTTTATAACTGGAAGTTTGTACCCTTTGATCAACATCTCACCATTTTCCCCATTCTCCAATCCCTGCTCACCACTGTGCTTTCTGTTTCCATGAGTTTGGCTTCTTTTAGGATCTATATATAGGTGATATCATACAGTATTTATCTCTGTTGACTATTTCATTTAGCATAATGTTCTCAAGATTCATCTGTGTTGTTGTAAACAGCAGAATTTCCTTCTTTCTCAGGGCTGAATGATACTCTATTATATGTGAGTGTGTATAAATATGTACATGCCCTATCTTCTTTATCTATCCATTTACTGATGGACAGTTAGGTTGTTTCCATATTTTGGCTATTGTGAATAATGCTGCAATAAACACGGGAGTTCAGATATCTCTTTGAGATCCTGTTTTCATTTCTTTTGGATATAGATCCAGAAGTGGGATTGCTAGATCATATGGTAGTTCTATTTTTAAGTATTTGAGGAACCTCCAAACTGTTTTCCATAGTGGTTGAACCAATTTACATTCCCACCAACAGTGCAGATGGCTCCCGTTTTTCCACATCCTTGCCAATGCTTGTTGTCCCTTGTCTTTTTGATGACAGGATTTCATTCATTTCTTCCAGATTATCCAATTTGTTGACATAAAATTGTGTGAGGTAATATCTCATTGTGGTTTTAATTTACATTTCCCTGATGACTACTGACGTTGAGTATCTTTTCATGTACCTGTTGGCCATGTGCATGTCTTCTTTGGAAAACTGTCTATTCAGATCCTCTGTCCATTTTTTTAAACTGAACTTTTTTTTTGCTATTGAGTTGTATGAGTTCTTGATATATTTAATTATAATGTGTCTCAGTATAGCCCCATTCAGGTTCAACCTATTTGAGCCTGATGGATCTGGATGTCCATTTCTCTCTCCAGATTTGGAAAGTTTTCAGCCATTATTCCTTTACATTTTTTTTGTTCCTTTTTCTTTCTCTTCTTCTAGAATTCTCATAATTCGAACACTTTCTTTTCATCATGTCCCCTATGTTCTGTAGGCTTTTTCATTCTTTTTTCTTTTTGCTCCTCTGACTGGATAATTTCAAATGTCCTGCCCTTTAAGTGACTGATTCCTTCTTCTGCATGGTCAACTCTGCCTTGGAAGCTCTCCATTGAATTTTTTGGTTCACTCACTGTATTTTTCAACTTAGGATTTCCTTTTTTTTTTTTAATTATTTCTTTTTCTTTGTTGAACTTATTGTGTTTATCCATTGTTTTCCCAATTTTGTTTAGTCGTCTGTGTTCTTAGAGTTAACTAGTCAGCAGGATTATTCTGAATTCTTTATTTGACAGTTCATAGATCTCCATTTATTTAGGGGCAGTTATAGGGGCTTTGTTAATTTTCTTTGCTGGATGTCATGTTTACCTGATTTTTCATGGTCTTTGATTCCTTACATTGGTACCTGCACCTTTGAGTAAGTGGCCTCCTCTGCCAAACTTCACAGGTTCACTGTGGCAAAGACAGTTCTTCCCCAGTCCGCTCAGTTTGGGTTTCTAGAAATGTCTGCTAGCAACCCTTGAGCAGGTGGGATTTGCTGTCAGAGTCTATTTTAGGTTGAGGTTGGGGGTGGGGTGCTGCCCTCCGAGAACAGGTGAATAGGACTGCTCACTTGGTTCCCTCCCCAAGCAAGGCTATAGGGTGGGCTATGTGGTTGCCTAGGCTCTCTGGTCTGGCTTCTTCGGTGGGTGGGCACAGTAGCAGACAAGGCTATGAATTAGCTTCCCTGTCCTGCTGGGGCCTTGGAGTGGGACTTTTGTTTGGGAACATAAATCAAGCAAGGCTGTGCACTGAATTCTCTGGCCAGATGAAGCCACTGGTTTGGCTTTGCAGACAGGGAGCAGGGCTCTTAGGTGGGCCATGCAGCTTCTTGTGTGCCCTGGTTAGGTTCCTTGGTCAGGTGAGCTTAAGCTGTGCTCAGCAATGGGTGCAGTTACAAATTAGTTTCCCTGCCAGGGAGGAATAGGAGAACTGGCTCCACGGCCAGAAGGGCTCTCTCTTTGTGGTCTTGATTCAAGCCAACCTGTACCCCAAGTTTCCGTTCTGAATGGGGCCACTGGCTTTGCTCTGTGATAACCATCTCTGCTTGCTTTACTCTTCACTCAGTTGTTGGTGGCCAGAGCTGGTGGTATAAACATGTTTGGCTACAGGTCCTTTCTTGTTTGTCAAAAATATTTTATATTCAGATATAAATTCCCTGCATGCCACAGATGTGAAAAATATTTTCCCATTTTAAGACTGTACTTAACTTAAAATAATTTAAAATATTGATGCATTAGCTCTATCACTTTTTGATTCTGAATTTGCCTAATTTCTGTAAAGGTTTATTTTCCCTAACATTAAAATGCCCAAGTATAGTCAATGTAGAAAATTTACTTCTTTAGAATAAATTCAAGATCAGTTAAATTGGTTCTTGTAGACATAAATGTAATCATGTAATCCTATTTTAATTAAAGTTAATTTAACTTTAAAACAGTCATTGCTATTTTCCTTTTCTTGTGTAAGGCATATTGCTCTAATTGATCTCAGGGAATAATTTCCTTATATTTACTGCTACAGAAATAATTTATTGCTTTCTATTACCTATACCCTTCTCAAAGAAAAGTTCAAACCTCTCTCACCCCCTTAATCTTTGATCGTATTTTAAAGGATAACACAGTTGTTGGGAAAATAAATGAAACTGTGGTATAAAGGTCTTTTACAAGATCTAAGACATCTGCTATCCGAGGGAATGGTTCCTTGAATTACATCTTACAAACTATTCATGATCACGACACTTGTACTTTAGCTATTTAAACGTTACCTGGGTGTCCGTGAAGAGAAAGACCATATTCCTGTCATCTACACCAGCCAGTTTGTACAACTTCCTCAGGTCGTCGTGAAAACTGTCATAATTATATCCCCGGCTCAATTCAATCTGCAAACATTTGTAACCACATATGTGAGCTGCAAGTCTTGTGAGAGACTGCTTTCCTGTGCCTCCTACTCCAACGAGCAGGGCGTTGCCTCTTTCCTGACGGATCGTGCGGGCAATCCTGCAGGCAGCAAAGTAGAGAAAGACTTTGTGTTTTTCTTTCTTTCTTTCTTTTCCTTCTTTCTTTCTTTCTTTCTTTCTTTCTTTCTTATTACTTTTCTTTCTTTTTTCTTTTCTTTTCTTTTTTTTTAGGATTTTATGTATTTATTAGAGACAGAGAGAACGAGCAAGAGGCAAAGGGAGAAGCAGACGCCTCACTGAGCAGGGAGCCTGATGCGAAACTCGATTCGAGGACCCTAGGATCATAACCAGAGCTGAAGGCAGACCCTTAACTAACTGAGCCACCCAGGGGCCCTGCTTTTGTGTTTCAATGGCAGACTTGAGTAGTTGTGGCAGGGACCATATGACCAGGAGAGTCTAAAATATTTATTACCTGGCCCTTTATAAAAGAGGTTTGTTTGCCCCTTTCCTAGGATCCTTGGCCAACTCCTCCCCTAGAGTAAGCAAACAGATGGTTCAGGCACCATTTCCACTGTTAGGTCTCTAACACAGAGCACATCTAACAGAAGACACATCGGATCATTGTTTATTTCTCTTCAGACACCCAAATAAGTATACAATTAAGAGATGAATGTTTAGCTATTGTTCTCTATAATGTGCACATGTTTGACCATGGATGAAATACTATTATAAAAATCTTGCACTTTATATGTTACTCTTTCCTTGTTTCATGTATATACCACAGTAATTTGATTGTCCATTCTGCCTCCAGTGTTCTATATCCATAGATAGAAGACTGCCTGCATTAGAAATACTCCAAAGTTACATTTTCTGTACTGTAGTAGGCAAGAGATGGCTGTCCTAACTAGTGCCTTAGATTTTCATAGAGCTCTGTTTTACTATCCTGGAAGTGTGGTGACAACTTTGGGCATATATAATGGGTGGAAACAGCCTGGAGCACATTGCCCTTTGAAAACACAGGCTCTAAAGTGAAAACAAAATTTTTTCTGAATTGAGAAGGCTTTTAGCCACTTATCTTCTGCAAGAAGAAGAAGAAGAAGAAGAAGAAGAAGAAGTCTAAAATGTCACCAACAAATGGAATATAGTATATGCTAAATTACTGAATATTTAGTAATTGTCCTATAACTCATATTCATAACAAAGCCCTTTTCATTGCTATGCAGCGGTAGGTATTTGAAAACTCTTACAAGCAGAAATTTGTTTACTCTAATTCCTAACTACTGATCCTCTTTAGAAAAAGATGTCTACATCATTATTCACATGGCAGCCCTTTGTGTATCTGAAAACCAAATCTCTTCCATTCTACAAATGGCTTTTAATTTCCTCCTGTAATATTTTAAGCAATCCTTATGTAGCCTGGTGATTTTCTTTCACAATTTTTAATCAGGAAGATTAAAAATAAAATTACATATGCATCATTGACCACTACTGTGTCTGTTTATTGTAAAGGTGGACATTTAGCGTTCAGTGCAGTTTTCAATAAAAAGTAGTAAAAAATAAATAAATAAACAAACAAACAAACAAATAAATAAATAAATAAGATTAAGCTGACTTTGCCTATTATCTGGCCTATTCTCCAGGAAGTTTCTCGGATGGACTACTGCCATTATGTTTTCTTTGCAGGCTTAGGGCCTGTGTGAGCTATAGGATAAATGTTGGTAGGAGGTATGTGTGGGTATGTTGGCAGAGGGACAAATGAGAAGCAAATGGTATCTCGACAACCCAGTGACAACTACTATATCACACTGAAGTTCTGACAAAAATAGATTTTCGAATTAGTGTTCATTAAACAGCAGAAGTATAGGAAAGGTAAAAGACCTGATTGCTTATGGTTTATAGAAAAAAGTCCTAGGATTTAACAGCCAAACTTAACATGATGCAATGCTACAATGTAGTTAACAGGGGAAAAAAACAAAGTCATTACAATCTTGCTATGTTAGCAGGCCATGGGAGAGCTGTCCTCACAGACCCTTCACACTGTGGATTGCACAAAACACTTTAACAAGTCTGGGTATCCCATTTTGAGTGGAACATGGAGAAATTATCAAGTGCTCAGTGTACTGAGGCTGGAAATAATCCCTAATAGGCAAATTGTGGAAGATCTGTGTTCCATCTGCCTGGAGAATACAAAGCTAAGAAGAGCCTGGTCATGATTTTTAAACATTTGGAGGCTGAATAATAATAATAATAAAAAAACTAGATCCATTTTGGGCGGAGGCACCTGCAGCTGAGTTAGAGTGGAAGGGCTGGAAGCAATTCTCTGCCTATGACTCACTAGCTAGGGGACTTTGGACAATTCACCAACTCTCTCTCTGGTACACAGAATTGTCCAAAAATGGCTGCAGTACTATTTCTGGTCCTAGTAGCTCTTTAATGTTGTCAAGAGTCTCTGATCCCTTATTGTGAACAGGCTGGGCCTGTGCCACTCCTCTAACAGAGAATGGTAGAAGTGATGCTATGTGACTTCCTAGGTTAAGATGTTAGAGGCCACCTGGCTTCCACCATGACTCTCAGGGCACAGACTCAGGAGCCTGAAGCCATGGGAGAACTCTGGACACTGATGCCACTGCACTGGGGAGACCCAGGCAGAATGCACAGGGGCAGAGACACGCCAGGTGCTCCAACTGCTGTCTGACTTTAACTGCATTGAGACCCCCAGACAGGACCACTGGGGACCATGAGGTCATGAACTAATGAAGCTACCAAGTGTTATAGTGCTGACTGTGGCCACTGGAACATTCTCTGAGCCTTATTTGTAGAGAGATCAGGATGTTGAGCCACAGAGAGGCATTAGCACAGTTAAAGGAGATACTGAGTGTCCATACTGAGTGCCATTATTGTCACGGCTTCACAGGATGGGACAGATACCGATGGCACAGGGAGCAGATTTGGCATCACCCTTAGTGTCATTTTAATACTTGGAATTGTCCAACAGTATACAGATGCACTTTAAGAAATGGTACATCCTATGATTTCCCTCATATGTGGAATTTAAGAAACAAAACAAATGAACAAGGGGATAAAAAGGAGACAAAAAACCAGACTCTTAACTTTGGAGAACAAGCTGATGGTTAGTTACCAGAGGGGGGAGGGAATGGGTGGAATAGGTGGGGGGGGGTAGAGAGGGCACTGGTCATGATGAGAGCTGAGTACTGTACAGAATTGCTGAATCACTGTATTGTATGCCTGAAACTAACACAACACTGTATGGTAATTATATTGGAATTAAAATTTGAAGAAAATAGTGGTGTATGCCCCAAGGACTGCAGATACTCAGGCTGGATACCTATTTGTCGGGGATGTCTCTCAAAGGAGACTTTGATGGGTAAGCAGATGGAATCTGTAATCCTTGAATTTCACTCATTTTGCTATAATTTTGAACCTCTTCTTTCTTTAGGCATGCATGTAAATAGGCTTGTTATACTATACGTGTATCTGTAAACTACCTTAGATCCTTTTCTTGTAGTGAGACAGGGCATCGAAAACAAAACAACCTATTACTATTTAGCAAAAATAATCCCTGGGACTCCATAGACAGTTCATGACACTTATATTTAAAATATATAAATATATATTTAAAATTTATAAAAAGGGCACCTGAGTGCCTCAGTTGGTTAAGTGTCGGACTCTTGATTTTGGCTCAAGTTATGATCTCAGGGTCCTGAGCTCAAGCCCTGCATTGGGCTCCACACTGGGCATGGAACCTGCTTAAGGTTCTCTCTCTCTCCCTCTCCTTCTGCCCTTCCCCACCCCAGCTCTCTCTCCCTCTTCCCCTTTCTAAATATATATATATGGAGATGTGTGTATATATATATATATATATATACACACACACACACACACACATATATAAAATACTTTTATATTATAGCAAGATTTGCTAATAGACCTTTGTCCATCTAGAAATTATTTAAAGACTTTTGTACAACTTAATTCTTAGCTTTTCATACAAAATAAATTAGATCAATGCATTACTGGGTACCTTATACTACTATACCTTGAAACATGTTCTATAGCATCCTGGAAGAACACCAACTTTACTTCTTTGGGATTTATAAGGTTATAATCATCAAGATAGTCTTCTAGAACACTTGCAATTTTCTCCATATCAGGCATGTCATCATAAATCCGATCGCTTTTATCTGCTCCAAACTATAAGACAATTTATGGGAGAGAGTCCAAGTTAGATTAATTGTGATAATAGAAATATACACAACATTCATAACCTTAGGGGGGAACATTATTTTATCCATGTTACTATGTAATCAGTTTCATGCATTATATATATAAATAAGAATTTATATATATATATTATATATATAATATATGCAAGGATTTTAAACCAAGGAAATGGGGCTAAGAAACTCAGATTTCCTGGGTAACTGAAGATCTATTTCATTCAACTTCAAACAGTATCTTGGAATTTCAGTGATCTTTGCTATAAATTTCACAAAGGAGCTCAGAAATAGGTTTCCAGTTTTTCCTCACTATACCTCACTTTGGTTTTGTACTTTTGCTCTCAGGCTGCCGACATCAGAGAAGCTAAATGGGCTGAAAACGATGCATCTTAGACTGTTCTGATTATAAACAATCATGCCAGAACTACAATGCAGTTTTTACACAGTACTCATCTGATTAAATAAATCATGGAGAATGAAATTTGGGGTAAACCAGAAGGAACTGAGTTCTTGTTTGAGGTCCTATGTGGACCTGTCCATGAGGTCTTGTCTTTGCTGTAGCAACAGTCCTAGAGGCATTTTCATTTGGAGCCATGGACTAAAATAATACAAGAAGGGTCCAACTTGCTTTATTCCCCCATTTGATGATTATATCAGTAGAAACACATGGGAAATATAAGCACCACCTGGAAACAAACTTTGGACTTTGTTTTTAATAATACATTTAAACAGGGGTGCCTGGGTGGCTCAGTCATTAAGCGTCTGCCTTAGACTCAGGTCATGATTCCAGGGTCCTGGGACCAAGTCCCACATCGGGCTCCTGCTCAATGGGAAGCCTGCTTCTCCCTCTCCCACTGCCTCTGCTTGTGTTCCCTCTCTCTCTGTGTCCCTCTCTGTCAAATAAATAAATAAATAAAATAAAAAAATAATACATTTAAATAGATATATTGCATACAAAATAAATTATTAATCTTTTTTATTTGTCAGGGATTACCAGGGTGATTGTAATTGCATACACACAATATAAAGACAAGTTTGTCCTTTTGTTTAAGCAGCGCTGACTGTGAGCCTGCTGTATACCTTGCGCAGGAAGCTGGGGATTTAGGGTGAACAGAACAGACATAGCCCCTGCCTTCTTGGAGACACTAGGAATGTTGTACCCAAACAAGAGTCAACGTGATAAAATGAGATGGTTACCTGTCAACATAGGTAGGCTGGTTAGATGGAAGGCTTATTCAAGGCGGCTCTAGAAGGTGAAATTAGGGCTGGTGGGTACACATCATTGGGGGTACACATTGAGGAGCTTAATGTAAGAAGAATTTTGCTACTGATGGGAGATAGCCTGAAATGAGGAGGGCAGCACAGCTACCTACTGAGCTGCTGGAAGCATGTGGGCACAGGCTAAAGAGCCACATGGAATGCAGTAAGGGGATGCCAGTCCTGCGTTAAGAAGCCAACCCTCTCTGCTTCCTTTCAAATCAAAAAACCGATGGGTCTCTGATTCAAACTATTACCAAAACGAACGTGACTAGAAGAGGAGTCAGCAATCTGTTTCTCTGCAGGGCCAGATAATAAGTACTTGAGGCTTTGCAGGTCAGATTTGTCTCTGTTGCCGCTCCTCCACTCTGTCTTGTTCCGCAAAAGCAGCCACACAAAAGAACAGCACACAGTCAAGTGGGTGTGGCTGTGTGGCCATAAAATTTTATTTAAAACATGGGATAGATTTGGCCTCTGGGTCATAGTTTGCTGACCCCTGGTCTAGATAATTAATCCTCACAGATGGATATTCTTGCTGACTGCGAAATTGAACTGTAAAATAGTAAACGCTTTATTTATCTTCAAATGTAGTCACATCAGTTCGACACACTTGCCTTAATAAAGTCTCCAAAGATGATGGGTCTGGTCAAAAAATATTCCAGGCCAATTGCAATTCCAAAATGTTTGTCTAGTCAAAAAACAAAATCAATTCGTAATACATGATAAGCTTGAATGTAGTCTTTCAAAAAGATGTACAGAATAGTATCAGCTGTTACTTTACTTAGAAGGCTTAACTAGTGAATGAAAGTTAAGAGAAAGCCATGATGATACCACACCATTTTCTGATAATCTCCTGGATTTAAGATTAAGAATGTTTACTATTAATAAGCATTTTATTAAATAATAGATATTGGATATATATTTAATAAATAAGAGCTACTTTAGAGATATCCTGGCTTCTTACCAGATAAAATACTTGTTCTCCTACTTTCCCTTTTCTACTTAAAATTCCACATTGCATTTAAAATATTAAGTCTTCCTGAATTTTAATAAAACCATTTTTCTAATATTTCATCTGTTTCTACATATTTGAATCATTGAAACTTTTAGCCATGAATGACTAAAATTCATTTTGCTTTACCTTATCTAAGTTCATTTTAATTTTTCTTTCTAGAAATTAAATTGCTTTTCCAGGCCCCCCCACCAACGAAAGAAAAAGAACAGGTAAATAACGATTGATATTTACTGGCCATTTCTGTCAA
The DNA here is from genome assembly GCA_004023965.1 of Spilogale gracilis. NCBI lineage: Eukaryota > Metazoa > Chordata > Mammalia > Carnivora > Mephitidae > Spilogale > Spilogale gracilis. The sequence continues at coordinate 13,659 of PITA01021877.1, read as the reverse complement.
AATAGTATGGAAATAGTGTTTATCTTCATTATTAATCAAACGGTCATGGAAAACTCTTTGGCATTCATGGCAAAAGAGTCTAAATATCTGTATTTCTTCTCTGATTGTTCCTGGATCACACTGGAGGATACCTGTTTTTTAAGAAAGAGGAAAAAGGAAACTTCCACATTTGTGAAATATCTAGTAACAGTTTAACTAGAAAATCCTGAAGTCCAGCTCTATCCCCACACTACCAGAAGTGGGTGCTTCCCTAGTGGGAACTACACACACATAGAATAATGGTGAGCTCACTGTTTGAAAGCAAAACTAGACACATTATCGACAAAACCTTTTTTCTTGTTTTGTGATGTTTCTTTCACTGAACAGGTGAAGCAGTCAGACTTCACAGTATAGGCTCTGTTCATCTCATTATCAACTTGGGTTGCAACATGTTAAGTGAGGAGTGTTGGATCTCTTTACTATACATAGATATTCATCCAGGAACTCCCTCCACCCCATCCCCTGACCTTTACACTGTTTCCAAAACACCAGTTCCCTCTCTCATTCTTTCCCAATGTTCAGTCCTCACCAAATGCACTTGGTCCTTCTGGCTTCTGTTCCAAATTACTCTGATTACTCTTTGTATTAATATAAATTATAAGTATAAATGTGGTTCTAGGAATATCAAGTTACAACAAAAGCAGTGATGTATAGCAGTCCCTGAAGTGTTCATTCTCTCTGGGGACCCTTCACGTCCGCACAACACAGTGCAAAGGGGAACAGGGAGAATATTTACCCTATGTGTAGGTATACACACAGACAGGATGAACCATACAACATAAGAGTCAAATCCTTGAGTAGGCTGAAGGGGAGGGGGACACTGAATGTGTCAGAGGGGGTACTGGCATGTGGCCAGAGAAGAGACACTGCTGTAGGAGGGAAGGCAGATGCAGGTGGTCGATTTCCTCTATTGTTTTTTCAGTGAAATAAAAAGACAGGTCATCAGCTGGGAGCAAGAGATGGAAGAGGATGCTGGTGGTCTGAGGGAAGCTGTAAAGTCATCGGATTGGGGTTGTGGTAGAGGGTGACTTGATTAGGGAACAAGTAATGGGCTTTTGAGGTAGGGCACAGACCTTCTTATACATATAATTCTGAGAGATTGGGGTGAAAGGAAACGAAGGGAGGGTGCAGGTCAGAGAATGGGGGTTCCATACATTACCTTGCATACATTTGGATAAATCCCTCAAGTTAAAGACATAATGGGACTTGGCTGGTGTTGGCAAAAGATCAACACTCATTCTGTTATAAATCTCAACTGCGGCTTCTACAATGTTTGATGCGGTTCGCTTTACAACTGGTGTGAAGTCACTGAGGAAGCCATTTAAGATAGCCTAGAAACATAATGTGAGAGCGTTAGGTTTTTTTTTTTTAACACCAAAAGTTTGTCATCTTTCAAATACTCCAGATCTGATGATGGTTTTCCTAATAATATTTCGAAAGCCGAATGCCAATGCAAGGACATATGGGTGATAAAACTCTGCCATTCCCTTCAGAATATGTCCCTGAGAATGGGCTCACTTCTGTCTTCTGTGATAGTCTGATGATGTCTGAGCAGCATTTGCATCTGACCAGTAAACTGACTGAACTTAACGCTCCATGTAATTTAGACTTCTGCTTCCTGTGGGTCCAGAGGGTCATTGTGGGGTGCCCAAATCATGGAAATGAGCTGAGGGCCTCTCTCTGTATTTATGGGTGCATGACCAACCAAAACTTCATCCTCACATCTGTTTAAAGTACAACTTACTTGTAACTATAATCCACCCCACCCCTTCAGCTTCCCTGTCTCAGCATGGTGATGGGAAGGCACCAGAATGCACATCGATTGTAAATCAGCCCTTGAGACTTTAGATTTTGGGCTTTCATATAGGATTAAAAAAAAAAAACAATTATTTGTTTCAATGAACCTCATTGAACATTAGTTTTAGCAGCTTACAAGGACTATCTTTTGAGCTACGCCATCCTCGGCCCCCAACATGAGTTCACCATTTTCCATATGGCCCATATTTTGAGTAGGAGCATCTCAAAATATATACAAAATAAAAATTTTACTATACATATTATATATATGCTATATATTAAAAAATTTAAATTCTAGGGGCACCTGGGTAGCTCTGTTGTTGAGTGTCTGCCTTTGGCTGGGTCATGATCCTAGAGTCCCAGGATTGAGCCCCACATCAGGCTCCCTGCTCAGTGGGAAGCCTGCTTCTCCCCCTGTCACTCCCCCTGCTTGTGTTCCCTCTCTACCTGTGTTTCTTCCTGTCAAATAAATAAAATCTTTTAAAAAATTTTAAATTCTAGTCTGTTTATTTTCCATCGATTGTAACTTTGTATATACATAGTTATTTATCATATTATATAGCTATATATATAGTATTAATGTAATATACATTAGCTCATTTATCTGTTTATTATCTGTCTCCATAGTAGAAGCTCCATGAGGACAAAGATGGCATCTTCTTTGTGTAAAATGTAATGGCACCTGGTCCATGCTCAATAAATATTTCTTTAACAAATGAAATTAAGGACTACTCAACTGATATTCATAAATTAAAATTAGCATGTCATTACAGAGTTTACTGAGGACCAAGCTTGGTCTTCTGTTCAAGTTTTGGCTTACACGACATCTTCGGCAACTCTGAAAACCCTCTAAGATTACGCTCACAAGATAGAACCAGAATTCTCACAGTCTGGGGCAGGATGCTTTGCCATAAGTGCACTGTTGGTAGTTCATGGAGTTGATCATTGGTTTCAACTACTGCTGTTATATCTTTCTAATCAGAAATTATATCTAATTTAATGACAACATTATCAACTGCTATGTGCTGCTTAGTTTACTTTTAGAATGGAGAGTGATGCATATTTTTGGTGTATACATTGTCAGTAAGTAAACACGAAGACATGTATGAATGTGTCACTGCCCCTCTGGCTCCTTGGCGATTTACTGCCAAACTCCCCCAGGTGTCTTACTCTACCTGGACGCCTGCATTACCATTTCTTGCCTCTGTGAGTGATTTGCCCAGGTGCCTTCTGTTCCCAGGACCCGTTCCTCCCTGTCCATTCTTGTCCCCCAAGGCTCAGCTCGCCATCTTCTCCATGAGCCTTGGTGGCTGGGTATGGCGCCCTCGCTGCAGTTGTCCTGCTCCATGTTCTCTCAACATCCTACTCAGAATAATGTTGCACCTCTTATTGAACACTTCTGCTAAGCTCTTTCAGGGAGGCATGGTTATTTTTCCCACTTAAAGGCAGAGGAAGTGGCCCCTTAGGGAAGTTTGTATGGGTGCAAGAAATACCGGTGATTCCTTTTGTTGGAGGTGGTGATGGTACCGAGCCGATCAAAGTCTAGGTCGGGCGCATGACACTTGAGCTTGCGGGCGTACTGGGAGCTGGTCAGGTATGAGAGGAGCACGGGGGCGCGGACGGGGTGGTGGACGGGATCTGCCGACTGCAGGGCAGCACGGGCCCACCACACAGCTCTCCTTAAAGGCCCTGGCCGTCTCTTTGCATCCTGGAAACTAGCTCTGGGACCACAAACACACAAGGCGGTGGTGTGGCCACCCATCAGCTGCTGCAGGGAAGCCCCTGTGTTTACCTGCTTTCTGCTCAGAAGAGGGACAGGTGGGCTCCTCAGAAACACCGCAGCCTCCTGTGGCTGCGGGAATTCGGGAACAGACGTGTTTTCTTTTCCCCTCTTACTGAGGTTTAAATTTGCACTCACCTGGAAAATGTGCTTCAGACTGTGCTCTGAGGGCATAGGAAGGCATAGCATGCTGAAGTGGCGGATGAAGCGGGGCGTCACAGGGTTGCGGCCCCCGCCTGGGGGTGCACATGCCGATAGGATTGTGACATCCTGATGGGAAGAAACCCACGTGAGTCACCTAGCCAAGCAGGAGATGACTGCTGCCCACACCAGCGGCAGGACCGAGCCAACCCTTTCCTGAGGACCTACCACGTGACAGCATTACCGCATGTCTTCCTACACATTATCTGACTTAATCCTCACAACCACCTCAGGAGATCACTACCGGTACCCTCATTCTGCAGATGACAAAAAATCAAGGCCCTGGAGCTTAAGTTGCTCGAGGTCACTCAGCTAACCCATGTCTCAGTAGAAACACATCTATGTAAAAATGTAATCTTAAAAATTGGTTAGAAATTTGTATATGAGGTTAAAAGATATGCATTCAACAAATACTAAGTATAGTTGGTTCTTGTTATTTGTGGTAGTTATGTTCTATAAAAATCACTGGAACACTGAGTGAACACACTGAGCCATTGCTCCTGGGGAAATACAGAGTTAGGTTCCTATGAGCCTCTGGTCATAACATTTTCAACTGAGCGATAACATGATATTGTAATTGCCTCTGCTCTTGCCTCCTCTCAGACCACCCCTCCTCTCAGTCCCAGGGAAACGTTCCACACTATTCCTCTAGAGCCTGTGCATCTGTGAATCCACGTTCCCTGTCATGGCACCATGGCCCCCTGGGCTGAACTCTGCATCTCCTGCCACTTTGGTGTCCACATTCCATAGCACCGTGGTGTTCCACACTCCCCACTTTGAGATGCAAAATGCACCTTTCCCTTGTTCTGCCTTGCTCTGACTGCAAAATCATGTTCCAACATTATCTCTTCTGGAAAGGCTTCCTTCATCCTCAACCAGTGCCCACCCTACCTCCCTCCAGTTTCTCCCCACTCACCACCTGTGATCATGTATTGAAACTTTAGATTTGGGGTTCTCATATAGGATTTAAAAAAACCCAATTATTTGTTTCAATGAACCTCATTGAACATTAGTTTTAGCAGCTTACAAGGATTATCTTATAATTATAAATACATGTGTCCATCTACCCCCTGAAGCTCAGCCCTTGGGGAGGTGTTCCTGAATCTCCTAAATAAAGCAGAGCAAGAATTTAATATAGATTAAATAAATGGACTCACATATAAAAAACATCGAGGCTATAGGTTAGAGGCTGAATTATGTCCTCTTCCCCTGGACAATCATATGCTGAAGGCCCAATCCCTGGTATCTCAGAATGTGCTATATTTGGAAATATAGCCTTTAAAGAGGTAATTGAGTTAAAATGAGGTCATTAGGGTGGACTGTAGTCTTTATAAGAAGAGGACATTTGGACACAGATGGATACAGAGGGAAGAGCATGAGAAGACACAGGGAGAAGACAGTCATCTGCAAGCCAGGGGAGAAGCTTCAGAAGAAACCAACCCTGCTGACCTTTTGATCTCAGATTTCTGGCCTCTACAACTGGGAGACAATGAATTTCTATCGTCTGAGTCACCCTGTCTGTGGTATTCTGTATGGCAGCCCTAGCAAGCAAATACACCATCCTTTCTTACTTTTACATTTAAACACACAAAGTAATTTAAAACCTAAAGTAACCTGTATGTCTTTCCAAAAGAGTTTGTTTCTGTCATAAAATCCACCAAAATCTTGATACTGCCGAAGTAATTCAATTGGAGGCTGAGAGCCATAGTGATCCAGTCTGGGCATGTTCAAATCATCAACAAAAATCACAACTTGTTTGTTTCCTGGTGCTCCTGGGGAATAAAATGAATGTAAGAATTAAGATTTGCCATTGGAAAAGTTAGACAAAGCTCAGGTAACACTTTGGACTCAGTGACCACCCCATAGGTCATAATGCGTTCAGTTCTGAGGGAGGAGGGCCCCAGCGGGGAGAGGTGGTTGGGGCTGAGATAGCTGTACTGGTCAGGTGAGCCCCCACCCTCACTCCCAGAGGGGGAGGATGAGGCCAGCTCTCCAGCCATGTCTGGATCTTCCTCAGTCCCAGTCACTGCCACTCTCCTCCCCAGCTGTGTGGCCTGGCATGAGGTGAGAAAGATCATTTTCTTTTCAGAGCAGAAAACGGAAGTACTCTGAAAGTTTCCTCACATAAAAGCCATTGCAACACCCTCCACAGGGAAAACAAGGCTGGATATTCAAAAGCTTCCTGATCACATCAAAGGGAAATCCAGTATGGCGGAATTTCACAATGCCATATTTAACTTAGAGGACATCAATATACAC
>PITA01021876.1:0-31702 GCA_004023965.1 Spilogale gracilis | reverse complement strand
GCGGCTGGGGAAGGCGGCCTCTCCTGGGCGCCACGCTGGCCCCGCAGGGCTGCAGGGTGGGGGAGAAAAGAGCAACTCCCAGGAGCTGGGTCCCGAGGTGTTAACGTTCTTGGTAGGTTTCCAAGCATGATGGATTCAGCTGCGTGCGAAACTATTTTAATATGTGAAATAGATCTAATTTTCCTTTTTGAACAAAACCCCTTATTTACATTTCGAGGTTATTTTGAGCCTTTGCCATCTGCTCGCCGGCTTCTGCCTCCCGCTCCCGGGCGCGCAGGGTGGGGGTGGAGCCGTCCATCTCTGCCGCGGACTGCTGCCCCCGGCCCCGCGCCCCCACCCCTTCCTGGGCCCCGGGAGGACCCTGCCGCCCGGTGGAGCCACCCCGGCTGGCAGTGGGCCCTCCCACTGCGGTCAGCATGTGAGACAATGTCTCACTTTCTTGCTTAGAAAACATGTCTCGTGAGACTAATTCTGTTTTAGAGCGGAGTGAGGGGCCTTTGTGGTCCTCAGTGACAGTCCCAAAGAGGGCGAGCTGGGCTTCCGAAGGAGGTGGGGGACTGTGTGGCAACGCTTCTGTGAGGGGCCTGCCTCAGGGGCCTGTGTCCTGTCCCCAGGCCGCAGGGTTGTCGCGTGCTTCCTCCTAGCTGGGGGCTGGGCCAGGACAGGTGTGGACCAGCTCCCGCCACACTCCTCGTCCAGCCAGTAAGGAAGGGCCTCTGATGAGGCCCCTGAGAGGCCCGAGCGCAGGGTGGGCAGGTGCCCGGGGCCTCCTGTCTTGGGGCCCTGCCCCAACTGCTCTCTGACCATGGCAGGGTCATTGAGCAGGCTTGTCTCAGCAGGCCCTGGGACCCAAGGTGGGTGGGACAGAGCAGGAGAGTGAGGCTCACAGATGCCGGGGGCCTGCCCACGGCCACACAGCCAGCAGTGTTCAGGAAGGGCCCACCGCCTTGTTCTCTGACGCTCACTGTCCCTCCTCCGCTGGACATTCTGGCCAGAGGTTGTCCCGAGAGAGCAGGGCAGGGCCTCCAGGATCAAGCCGAGAGAAGGATGACCCCTGGTCTGCAAGCTGAGGCCAGGGGGGACCTGGGTGGCCACGCAGCCTCCGGTGCCGGTGGGCAGCACGGTGGAGGCTGGCCCAGGAGACCAGCCCCAGCACACGAGCGCCCTGACCCCCACCCCCGGCCGCTGACACCCGCCCCTCCCCCCGCGCCCTGTGTTTGCAGTGTACTGTCAGAACTTCGCCCCCAGCTTCAAGGAGAGTGAGATGAACGTCATCGCGGCGGACATGTGCACCAACGCCCGCCGGGTCCGGAAGCGGTGGCTGCCCAAGATCAAGTCCATGCTGCCGGAGGGCGTGGAGATGTACCGCACGGTCATGGGCTCCGCGGCCGCCGGCGGGCCTCTCGACCCCGACTTCCCTCCCGCCGCGGCGCAGGTGTTCGAGCAGCGCATCTACGCGGAGCGGCGGGGCGACGCCGCCACCATCGTGGCTCTGAGGACTGACACCGTGAATGTCGACCTGGGCGCCGCTGCCAACCCCACCTTCGACGCGGGCGAGGATGCCGACGGGGCCGGTTCGGTCATCCAGGAGGTGGCCGCGCCCGAGCCGCCGCCCGCCGCCGCCCAGAGCCCCCCGCAGCCCTTCGAGCAGGGTGGCGCCAGCTCCAGCCGGCCGCAGACGCCCGCGGCGCCCCGGAGACCCGAGGCGTCCTACGCCGGGACCTTGTAGAGGAGCTGCCGGCAGCCTCGCGGCCGGTACTAAAGCTGCTTGCATGCGTTACTAATACAAACAAATGTGATCAAGCCACTTACCTACGGAACTGCTACTGTTGCCTGAAAAAAATGTGATTTTTATTCTGCTTGTATTTAAAGTTCATGAAGGAAACAAATGCATTCGTTCTACTGTAAAGGATTAGCCCGCTGGTGACCTAGTGGCGAGGAAGGTCCCAGGGCTCCTGATGATGTCTGCGAGGCTGGGCTCCACGCTGTGGGTCCCTGACCCTGCTCTGGGAGGGGTGAGAGCCTGCGGGCCCTGCTGCCCGGGAGCCAGAGCCGGGGGCCTGTGGCGTGGGGCCCGCGTCTCCCGACACTCGCTGCTCCCTCGGGGGAGCCCCCCTGCCCTTCTGGGGCCAGGGGCCAGGGCTGGGCCCCCAGGGGCCAAACTCCTCTTGTTTTCCCTTCTTCCTGAGACTCGGGGGGTCAGGCCTGCCGGGTCCACTGGGTGCATGGGGTGCGGGAGCATGTGTGCGCGTGTGTTTGAGCGTGTGCTGGGGCAGCGGCACGGGCACAGCGGGGAGGGGGTGTTCCGTGCACCTCTGTCCTCCCACCCGTGCCCGGGGGCCCCACAGGCACAGCCGCTGCCCCGAGCGCCCGCCGTCTCCACCTGACCGTCCACCGTCCTGTGGGGCAGCCCCGCCGTCCTCAGCCATGTTGGGATTACGTTTGTTTGTTTATTTTTGTCTTAATTCAGATCTAGTTCATGTATGGTTTGAAAACTTTCAGACCCAAAAGAGCAAAAAATTAGGGAGGATTTGGTGTCCCTGCCCTCATCCACTATGCTCGGGGCACCCTGTCTGGCCCCGGCCCGGGTCCCATGCACCTCCTCCTGGGAACACGGGGGGCCCTGCGTGGGGGGCTGGGCCAGAGTGGGTCCCCCGTGCCGTGCTGCAAGTCCTGGGGCGGGGGGGTTGCAGGCGGGGCCCGGGAGCGGCGAGGCGGATGCGCTGGGACGCGCGTGCGGGGCGCGGTGAGGAGGCCCGAGACGTTGTTGGCTGGTTTGAGGCTGAAGGCTCAGTTCCAAGTTCAGTCGTCGCCAGTGTTGGGTGAGCAAGGTCGAGCGTGCACGTGGCCACCGGTCGGGGGGCTTCCTCCTGAGCCCAGGCGCCGCCCCCCAGCGAGATGAGACACTCTTCCGCTCCTGGGTGAAGGGGTCTCTTGGCCCCCCTCCCCAGCACGCGGCCACCCCGACCCGGTGAGGAGAGCAGGCATGGCTCAGCCTCCCTGTGACCCACACGGCTGACCCGGGCCACCTGCGGGCCACCTGCGGGGGGCTTCGGCCCTTGTCCGTGCGGGTTCCTCCCTACAGCTGTATGGAGAGGCTTTGGGGGAGACCCGGGCTGAGCGTGGAGACCTGGGCCTCCTTCAGCCAGGCCGGATGTGGGCCTGCCCTTCAGAAAGATCTGATGGCTCCCGGGGGGGGGGGGGGGAGACTTGGGCAGGCCTGTGGGGTGTCGCCTCAGCCCCTGTGTCTGAGGCCAGTGGGGTCTGGGCCTGAAGGGGCTGCCCTCCAGCTCGGGCCCTAAACCAGCCACCTGGCCCAGAGGTGAGCCCCTCCGCTGTGCCTCTTCATCCCCTGGCCTGGGCCCAGCTGGGGCCCCAAGGGCATTCAGGACCTACCCTGAGAGGTCCACCTCCGGCACCCTCAGGCGGCCACAGGGGGTGGAGGTGAGGACGGGGACCGCCATCCCTCTCTGCAGCTTCCCTTCCCGACCCCAACGTGCACTTTAATCTGAGCATCCCTGAGGGCCCCGGGGAGATGGCTGGCCTGTCCCGGCTGTCAGTAGAAGGGCTCGTGTACTTGCCCCCTCTCCCCCGTCTCTCTCCTCCACGCCAGGGTGGGAGCGGCCCCGACCTGAGGCCCGGTGGCGGTGGTGGTGTCCCCGCACAGAGAAGGCCTGACCGCGGGGCTCAGGCCGGCACAATGTCCGGTGACCTCTGTCCCTTAATTGTCTAAAACCACCGTCTGTGTCGTTGTTCGGGGTAAGGAAGGCAAGAGCTGTACGTGAAACTTGAATACTTCAATGTGAATGGGTTCTGAGCTCTCCCTGTGCCCCGGGCGGGCCAGGCAGAGCGCTTTGCACTAATGTGTCCCGCGGTGGACGTGGGGCCCGAGCGCTGGCAGACAGGCGTGGCCGATGATTGTCCCTGCCGGGGCGCTCCCTCCGCGTCCTGAATGTTCCGCGGGCGGGCAGCGGCGGGCCTGGGCTCGGAGGGGCCTTCCAGAGTGCCTTAGCATCTTCTGATCATTTTTCCCAAGGAAAACCAATTAAGAAAACCAGACCCTCCCCCTCCTCTGTTTACAAGACGGCTAATCCCTGTCGTGTGAGCGTGGTCCTGACCCACCCAGACCCTGTAGACCGAGAGATAAGCCACTCAGTATTTATGACATGTCCGCACCTTCATTCCTGAGCTTGACTATTAGCAATACACATACGCCATGTAGTCCATTACAGAGCCGGTTAGAGCTGCGCCTTTCTGAGGAGGAGAGAAGGGACTGGACCCCGTCGGGCGGGCGTGGCGGGCAGCCGGCCGTGCCCCCGTCCTCACCCGCCGTCCCCAGCGGACGGGCTGTGCCGCAGGAGGTAGCCGGGACGGAGCGCAGAAGGTCGGGAAGCAGGGACGGGAGATGTGATGGGATACTGTGAGCTGGCGGGGCCGCCCGGGGGCGCGCCTCGGTACTTGAATTCTGTCTTGTGTTCTGCACTGTGTCTGCTCTCACCCAGAGTTTTCTGTGGCTGCTTAACTTTGCGTTGGATTCGACAGTCTTGCCTTGCCCCCTGAGTGTGGCGGTGGCTGTGGGAGAGAGGTCCCGGGAGCCCCCCCCGGCTGCGGTCTCCGCGGCGTCCGGTTCTGCGGGGGCTGTATTTGGAGCTGGGAGGGAGGCGGGGACTCTGGGGCGCCCAGCCCTGCCCTGTTCCCCTGGTACCAGCCCAGTGCTGCCGGCAGCCGTCTGCTGCGTAGAGTCCCCTCTCAGATGGGTGCTTTTGATGGAAGTACCTGATGCCGGTGGAAGGAGGCCGATGGCCCATTGACCACCCGAAAACTGCGAGGAGACCTGTTTGCCTTCGCCAGCAGTAAATCCTCAGGACAGGATCGAGGGTTCCTTCGGGGCTGTCGGCGGCTGTCGGCGGCCGTGACTGCTGTTTCAGGGTGTTACTGATGCGTAAGTCCGTCGTCCTGCCAGCCAGGTGGCTCCGCGCCCCGAGTGCCCCCTGCCGCGGCCGCAGCGCACTAGGGCTGGGTACGGGACCTTTCTAACGCAGCAAAAGGTTTGGGGTTTTGTTTGTTTGTTTGTTTTGTTTCTTTGGAAAAAAAACACGAAAAGGAAAATTATGCAGAATCTAAAGCATTTGGTTTGACGACCCGCTTGAATTCTGGTCCGCTCCTTCGTTGTTAGGGTTTTGCACATGATTGTAATTTTTATGTCAAAAGAAGCCAAAACTTGCAATACTATTTTTAGCAGACAAGAAGAAGAACTAAGTATAAAATGTATAAATATTTTTGACTTCAGCACTTCGCCGGCTGGGTGCGAACAGACCATTCATCCTTTGGACGGAACGTTTGGGAGAGAGCCTTCTTACAAAGGGACGGCTGATGTCCAGTCTGCTGGGGGTTAAGTCCTGCTGTAACTCACGACTGTTAAACAATAAATAAATGAAATCACTGTTCCTTGTGCCGCGGAGCAGGTTTGTTTTCCTAGAGCCCCCTGCCCCCCCGCACCTCCCCGAAGTGAGCTCCTTGGGCTTCGTGGGCAGGTGCGTCCGTCCGCCCCCCCGCTGCTCCGCAGAGCCAGCCGTGTTCCCAGGGCCCTGGCTGCCGCCATACCCCTCAGCCTGCAGAGCTGTCCACGGGCGCCAGGATCGCAGGGCCCGTGCAGGAGGTGGGAGTCGTTGCAAACGGAAGGATGTGCTCGTTCATTGTAAGGCGCTTTGTAAAATTCACATTTACAGAGTAATAAAGTCAGTTCAAAGCCAAGGGGCCTGCCGGGTTGGGGGGAGCATTGCAGAGCCACAGAGAGAGCTGGGTGTTGGGCAGGGTGGCCCGGTGACGTGGGGTACCCCCCGCAGCCAGGGTCACCGGGTGGGGGCAGGGCCCTCCCCAGGCTTGTTGCCCCCCCCCCGCCCACTTACCCTCCCCTCCCCCAGTGTCCCATCGCACAGGGGCAGGGGGCTGGGTGGGCAGGAAGCCTGGGGTGGGAGGGCCTTGGGCTGGCCCGGGAGGGGCTCCTTTTCTAACTGCGGACTAGCAAAACCACCCCACCTGGCTCACCTGCCTGGCACCCACCAGGTGTGAGGCCACCTGCTTCCGGCTCCCCAGCCACCTCCTCCTGGGCCAGGTCTGCCCCCACATGGACAGAGGGGGAATTACAGATGAAGCGCAGGTCCCCGCCCCCTGCCCCCCCCCAGGCCTGACCTGGGCAGCCTCTCACAACCACCTCTGGTCCTGTCCCCGCCAGGCCAGCTCAAGACTGGGGTCCTCAGAGTCGGGCCTGTCTCTGCTGTGTCTGCAGGAACATTTCTGAGCTCCCCCTGAAACCTGGGCCCTGGGTGAGCGAAGCTTTGAGGCAGATGCCCTTCAGGCCTGGATTAGGCCCCTCATGTATGCTTCCCACACCCCGACCCGTGCTGCTGGGCTCCTGTCTTCCTTCTCTGCGCCGATGGCCTCTGCCTGAGCCATGGGTGTGTCTGCTCATTTGTTGAGCGAGCTTCTCCCAAGGGCAGGGGTCTATAGGGCTGCTTCATGGTGATGTCCCCAGAGTGGGTGTCCTGGAGCCGCGGCCAGCACGGAGCAGGCACCACGTCTAACATGGGTGGCCGTGGTTTTCAGAGGGGCGCCTGCACGCACGGTCAGCACACGACCCTCTCTCCCAGGAATGCCCAAGGAGCCTGGCCCAGGCAGGGCTGGGGGCTGGCCGCGTGCCCCAACCCCACCGCCAAGCCCAGCTCTGGCCACTGGGATAGCGCGCCCCTTCTGGTCCTTTTTTCAGAGCTGTTTCCTGCCACCCCCAGCCCTGCTGGCCAGGGTCATCTCGGGCCTGCGCAAGCCCCTTCCCACCCAGGCCTCAGAGCTGTGGGACAGGGTGGATTCCCCTGTCACCTCCCGGGCTGGTGGAGTTACCCGCCTCTGGGCCATGGAACATGCACGTGGGGGGCCCCGGAGCCCCCTCACAGGTCCCCAAACACCCGGCCCCGGGCGGTCCAGGGCCAGCTGCGGCCCAGGCAGGACGGCAGTATGAGGAGGGTCTGGGCCCGGAACCCGGTTCTGCCGGGACCTGGTGACACGGGGTCTCCTGGGGTTTCAGGAGGAGCAGCCGGACACCTGTCAGCCCCCAACCCCACGCCACGCCTGGCCCCTGTCCTTCAGCTGGCCTCCCTGCCTGAGCAGTCTGAACGGAGACGGGCTGAGGCATCAGAAGCTCAGCCCCTCCTCTCAACCCTTTGTCCTGTTCTAGGAGGGGTGCATCTTCAGCAGGACCGGTGGCTGTGCCCTGGGAGCCCTTTGTCCTCAGCATAAAGGGTCGGAGCCCCTGGGGTGGGCGCGGTCCTGAGCCTGTGCGGGAAGGGCCTGCTGGTCCAAGCTGTGCGGACGTCAGGGGAGGGCCTGGCAGGTGCAGGGGCGAGCAGGGAGGTGGGAGGGCCCGGGGGCTCTCGGCTGGCTGGACAGGCAGGGAGTCAGCAGGGAGGAGGGAGGGCCCGGGGCCGGAGGCTCCCACTCATTTCTGACAAGCTTCGAGTGCCCCGTTCCTCACAACCCCCACTGGGTGGACACCCTCCCTCCCTGGAGGGGAGACTGAGGCCTGGCGCCGAGCACCCGGGGCTGTGCGGGCAATGGCCCAGCTAGAGGAGGGTCCCTGCCCACCCACTGTTGCCGAGGAGGCTTGGGGCGGTCATTCTCAGCTCTGTGTTATGTCCGGTCCATCAGGTGGCCCCAGGAGGCCCCGGGGGAGGCTCTACTGGGAAGTGGGTGCAAACACTGTGCGGGGACCACCGGGGGGTTTCCTTCGGGAAGGAAAGGAAACAGTGGGCAGCTGGGCAGAAGGGAGGGTAGGGCCGGGGAGGGGGGGTGGGGTGCTTAGATGCACCGAGCTCTGAGACATTTTGGCTACCACACACAGGGCATGCAGGGGACGAGCACACGGGGGACGAGCAGGAGGTGCCCGTAGGGGTTTACAGAGGTCTGGCCACCTGTGTCCCGGGGAGGGGCACGATACCATTCCCCCCGGGGCGCCGCTTCCTGGGCTCCCCGCGGGCATCTGTGGCCAGTGGTGAGGGCTGGGCTGGGGCTGGGAGGGGCCCAGGAGCCTGTAAGGTGGGGGGTGGGCGGGCGGCTGGGAGGGACTTCTGGCCAGGCCTGTTCTTCTTCCCTTGTGACCCACCTCGAGGGGGCTCCTGTCAGTCCGAGGGGTGTGAAGGCTGCTGTCATCCCAGGTCCCCACCCAGAACTCCCTGGGCCCCTCTGGAGGGACTGGGTTCAGCGGCAGTTTTGTAACCAGGGAGCCTACGGAGAAAGAGGTGGACGGGGGAGGCCGGAGGGGCCGAAGGAGGCAGCGGTCTGGCGCAGGCCGTGAGGGCGCTGGGTCTCATCGGGTTCCCCCGAGGGCGCCGGGTCTCATCGGGTTCCCCCCCCCAACTCCGCACACACCAAGGAGGCAGGCCTCACCGAGCAGAAGCTGCTCCCAGCCTCCTGGGACCCATAATTGACGAACTGCTCCAGACAGACGGCGAGCTGGGAGATGGATGGCGTTGGCTCGAGGGGCGGGGGTGCGTGGACGCCCTGATTTCCAGGAAAGGCAGCCTGCTTCTCCAGGGCTGGCCGTCAGGGGCTGGGAAGAGCAAGGCCTTGACCGGGCCGGCTCCTGCCTGGTTCCCCGCTCCCAGGAGGGACGGGCTGGTGCAGGTGTGTGGCGGTAGTCTAGCTCGATCAGCTGCCCCCACAGGGAGCAGCCGTGTGTGCCCTCTGGCCTCCTCGTGGGGGGGCAGGTTCTGGAAAAGGGCTCCCCCAGCAGCGCTGAGCACCTGCTCAGGAAGCAGCTCTCCCCGGTATGGGAGGTTCTAGGGCCCCAGCTGCCCCTCAGCCACCCCTCGGGACAGCTAGCTCTGTCACCGTCACCCTGCTCAGGCCCTTGGCCTGCCCTTCTCCCGGAGTGGGGCAGGGGCAGAAGTTCACCCCAAGGAAGCAGGCATGGCCTGTGGGGGGCTGCAGTTGGGCAGGAGAGGAGGAGGTCACCCCTCACAGCAGGCCAGAGGCCCCTGGGCAGCCCCCCGGGGAGACCTCCACAGGCCCTGGCAGTCTGGGTGTCTGTCCTGAGCTGTTTCCTGAGCCCCTCCTTCCCATGGAGGCCTGGATGCAGCCTGGGGCCGGCAGGGCATTTCCTGTCCTGAGGGACTTAGCCCCGTGGTCACCGAGCCACCCTAGAATTAACACCCCCAGCCTCCCCAGCTGGAGCCCTGGCTGCTCAACTGTCCCGTTCTTTCATCCACCAGTCGGGCCCCTCGCTGGACCCCCGTCCTCGACCCCCAGTGGTGTGGCACTGAAGGGACTACCCAGGGTTTGAGGTCCGGCTTGGGGACCTGGGCTGTGAGACCAGCGAGCGTCGGCCCATCTCTGGGCCGAGACTGCAGGGTCTCTGCAGTGGGGCCCCACCCACAAGGCGCCCGCTCCCTCGCGGGGAGGCCACCACCCACGGCCACATTGTCATTACACAGTGTGGCCCTACCTATGGCAGAGGCTCAGGTACGCAGAGGGGCGTGGCCACGCACACAGCCCCGCCCCCTGGAGAACCCCGCCCCGCCCCTGAACCCTGCGGGGTCCCTGCCCACCAGCCGCAGCGCTTGGGTACCGAGAGGCAGGGTGCTTCCAGGTCTAGCTTCCTGCAGGGCGCCCGCCCCGCACAGATGGGGGACCGGGGTCTTTGGACGGGGATTGGGGTGTGGAGCTTGGGGCGGGGAGCGATGGCCTCTGGGCCAGGACAGACCCCAACCCTCAGGAAGGGGTTCCCGGCTTGGACTGGCAGATTCTCTCGCTGCCCACAAAGTGGGGGTGAAAAGGAAGGAAGGGGAGGGGAAGGGAGGCTTGCAGAGCTGGACTCCTCACCTGGAGGCCCTGCGGGGCTGGGAAGGGTCCCTCTGGGCACCGGGATGGGCTGCACACAGGCCCTGGGCAGCCTCTGGGCTTCAGGACCCCATGCACCCCTTCCAGAGCCTCCCCAGGCCAGGGCTCCATGCAGACCTGGGCCAGCCGAGGCTGGAGGGCTCACTTGTGCCCTGGCTTCAGCCTTCATGGGGACTCGAGTCCCAGGGGACTGGCCAGGAGGCTGTGAACAGCCCAGGGCCGGCCCCAAGAGTGTCTCCAGGACCAAGCGGCAGAGCCCCGCCCGCAGGGGACACTGGACATGGGTTGGAAGGGAACCCTCAGGCCACCCCAGCTGAGCAGAGCGGGACTGGCGAGGCGGGCATGTGTGGGAGGGAAATTAGGACGCCGTGCCAAAATGCTCGGAAAAGCCCAGCCTTGATCGGATGGGCTGTGCTGTAGGCCCACCCCAAGTGGGAATACATCCTGATGAGGCCTAAAAGCTCGGGCCATTTAGCTTTTATTCGATTGGCAGAGAAGCCCTCTGTGCCCTCTGCTTTTTGCTGTTTGATTATATGTCTGTGCTCAAAACGCGGCTTCTGGAATGCGGGCCGCTGCAGGACTCATTGGGATGGAAATCAATTTGATTAGCGAGCAGTCGATTACCATGAGGACCGAGGCTGTGATCCAGGCAGAAGCCAGCTCTGCAGACGTGGGACTTTCTGAGGACACGCCTGTGTGGAGGGATCCACGAGGAGGAGCTGCGGCTGGGGGGTGCTGGTGTGGGCCCCCAGGAGCGCCCAGGGCTGGGGGTGCAGAGGCACCCTGCTGCTTTCTCCCTCCTTGGCCTCGGCCGGCACTCAGCTCCTCTGGCCTCAGTTTTCCCCTCCATCAAATGGGATCTGGCGGCCACAAGAGGGCCTTGCACACGGGGCTGTCCACACTGGCACATGGTGCCAGTAGGCACTGAGGGAGTGCTGGCCGGGCAGGGCAAGAACTCAGTTCTCCAGCCCACCTACACTTGGACCCCTGAAGGACGCCAGTGTGGGATTCTGTACCAGGAATCCAGGAAAAGCTGGGCCCAGCAGCCAGAGCCGATCCCCTGAGAGACACGGGAGGCTTGGGTGGGGACGAGCCTTGTGTGGCCAGGGCTTATGCTCTGTGAGCCTTGCCCTGGCCACTCTGAACCTCAGTCTCCTCCTCTGTAGAGGGAGCAGCAGTGCCCACCTGGGAGCTGTCCAGGGAGGAGGGACAATGTCCACCAGATTGGCAGGCACACACACTACAGGAGTGTGGTGACAGCGCCTCCCCTCTGGGCTTCCTCCGTGGAAGGCAGGGGTGTAAAGGGTCTGACCCTCAGCCTTCACCCCTCCGTGGAGGCGGGGGCCCCTCTCAACTGCCTTCTCCTGGTGATCCGCCCAGCAGAGGCTGGGTCTGGGCCACGGTGACCGGGTGCAGGCGCTTGCGGGCCCTGGTCGGGGAGGCAGGCCTGAGTCAGACCTCCTCCCCGCTCCTGCACCAGGGATGCGGCGTGGGTGCCCGGCAGGATGCAGCCAGGCCTCCCCCAGATGCTCAGCGCCTGTGCCCTGGGCGAGGGCAGCTCCTGGGCTCATGATGTGGGGGCGTGGAATGGGGACTGGACAGCCTCCTGCATCCCCTTGGCCGGGCACCCTTGTGCAGTGAGCAGCCTGCACACACGTGCACAGCGGCCCTGTCCTCAGGACCCGGACGGGCTGGCCACACGGTCGCAGCAGCACCCTGTGGCTGGGGACTTTCCAGGTCACTTAACTCGAGTGAGATTTTGTGAAGTGATGGTTTCTATCACTTAGGGGTGGCATGGAAATCATCTCTCCACTTGGTATTTATAGAGCACCGACTGTGTGCACCAGACGAGTGGCCAACGCAGGGCAGGTGCCCAGAAATGGCGGCTGCCACCCTTGGGGCCTGCTGCTGAGTGCTGTCTCCGGGCAGCTCTTCACGCGCCAGAGAAAGCGGTGACGGTCTCCATGTGATGGACAGGGCCACTGCGGCGGCGGACGCTGGCTCCCTCCTCGGGACTGCCCGGGGACCCAGCGATGGCACTCCGCCATAGCCGCCCCAACGGGCTGCCGCCCAAGGTCGAGACCAAAACCCGGCCTCCCTTGTTCAGGGCAGCACCATCCCCGGGCCCCCCAACTGACCAAAGCTGCGATCGGATGCTCCCGGCCCAGGAAAGGGGTGAAGCGCTGATTCATGCGCCCCCGGGAAGGAATCTTGAAGACGTGCTGCGAGTGAGAGGAGCCCCAAGCAGGAGGACCCGCATCGCACGGCCCCACATAACGCAGACGCCGGGGACGGGGGCTCCCCAGACCGAGCACGGGGCGGCAGCGCTGGGGGTGGGGGGAGGCAGTGGCGGCTGCAGGGACCCTCGGCCCCCTGCTGGGGGAAGGTCTGGGAAGCTGGATGGTGGGCTGGCTGCACAGATGGGAGCACACGTGAGGCCACTGGTCCCTACGGCTCATGATGGTCAACGTTGTCCATTTTATCTTTTGTGGATTTTGCCACAGACACTCCTGGCCCGTCACCCTCCACCAGTCACCGTCCCAGATAGCGGCTCGGTGCAAGGGCCCCAGTCCCCGGGGTGGGCTTGCAGGTCGGGGTCCCGCCGGCCGCTGGGGCTCCAGGCGCTCAGAGCAGACGGGTGCGGGAGGGTGGGCGTCCAGCCCAGGTGAGGGGTGGGTCTGGGCTCTTTGAGCCCTGTGTCTGTGACCGTCCTCGAGCAGGCAGCTAGAGACGGAAGCCCGGCCCCGCAGGGCTCGGGGACGCTATTAGCCACAGGCCGGAGCAAAGCGGCCCAGCTGTGCATGGGAGGGGGGCACAGAGCTGGCTGGGCACTCTGGTCCTAGAAGGGGCTACCTGGCCCCTTCCAGACCAAGAGTGACCTGCGTCAGGAGGGGCTTCCAGGGAAACTTCCAGAAACCGGGGGAAGGGAGGGGATGCGACAAGGCCAGAGGGGTAGAGGGCAAGGCAGCCAAGGGAGGGGATCTAGGAGCCAATAGATCGCCCTTCCCAAGCCCCTCAAGATCTCCCCACATGCCTCCTGCTCACCCCCAAGGTCAGTGTCCATTCATGAACCCCAACCCCTGCAGACTGTGGGAGGGTGCTCACCCCCCCCCGGCCTCCCCCTATTTTGTCCCCTTTCCAGGGAGGTCGTGGGAGCGACCACACAGGTGCATGGAGTGGAAGCCCCTGTGTGTCCCTGGGTGGGTGGTCCCGAGGCTCCCCTGCCGTGGGCCCACGGGGGTGTTCGCTGGGCACCCTGGCACGCGTCCAGGGAGCGAGGAGCAGCGGGCTCTCGGCGCTCCGGGCGCTTCCTGCTGGGATTGCCCCAGAGCGGGCACTGAAGGACGTTGGGATGTCAGGGCAGAGGCAGAGCCAGAAGAAAGTGGGCTGCCCAGCCCCAGAGACGGGGATCCGCTGCGGCCTTGAATGCCAGGCCCGGGACACCCGTGCCTCCCGGCGGACTCCGGGCTGGTTCTGGGGCTGTGCTCCCCGAGAGCGCCCCGGGGGGCCTGCTGGGGGGGGTGGGGGCGGCCCCCGGGAGCCCCAGCTGTGCCTGCGACTCCCAGAGGCTCGCTTCTGTGCTGCTCTGAGTCACGTGCTCGCTGCCTTTGTATTTTGTGGAGCAGATGGTGGGTGCAGTAACACTTTAAATTAAGGATTCTAGAAGCACATTAAATTTAGATTTAATAAGACAGTTATTGTATGGAAATTAAAGGCCCATTGATTATTCTTTGATTATTGAGATCCAAGCACTTAGTGCATTAGTCGCCGGGATCGCTCCAGAGGGCAGAGGGGGCGGGTGTGGCTGGTCCGTCCCGCTGGCCCTGTCCCCACCCTTAGTCTCCAGAGCCCAGTCCCCCCCGGGCTGGCCTGGAGGACACGGGGGAACCCTGCATCAGGGAGTGGGGGGAGGGGGGCCCGCTGGGGGACCCAGGGGTCAGGGGCGTGGGGGACGCTTCCTGGCCGTGGCCTGTCCCTCCCAGCACGGGCTCCCCAGGCTGTCCCCTCTGTCCGCCCGGGGTGGGGGGGAGTGGAAGAGCCGGGGAAAGGGGTGATTCCGGGAGCAGGCCACCCCCCCACTCAGCCCCCACGGCCCCCATTTCCCCTGAAACCAGGGCGGGAAGCGGCTGGGTCCTGGGGATCTTCTGTGGCCAGTAGCAAACCTGGCCACTCGGTGCCCCTGGAGACAGAAGTGGGAGTTCCTGCAGCCTCCAGATGGCAGGAAACCAGCCTCCCACCCCAAGCAGGTGAACATCCCTCGCTCCTGTTCCGGTAACTGACGGCCGCGCTATTTGATAATTAATCCCTGTGGCCCTGACCGTGGACGCTTATCACCTGCTTGGGGAGCCAGCGGCCTCTGTAGGCGGCCTGGCGGGGTGGGGGCTCTGAGCAAGGCCTGCACGGGTGTACACGGCTGTACACACCACCCGGGGGCCCAGGGCCAACCTGGGGGCTGCAGCATTCCCATCTCCAGGGTGGAAGGTCTGCCACTCGTTCCCTCCATGCAGGGGGCCGATGGGCTCCACACCTGGCACCTCCAAGAAAGGACGCTGCAGTGAAGGAGCGGGAGGGGCAGGAGGGCGGTGGCTGCCCCCCACTGTCTACCAAGCAGGACTCTCAGGACAAGGGCTCCTCCTGGACGCTTTGGCCCTGGCTCCCCGTGCTCCGACCGACTGGCCTTCTCTCTGTCTCTGCCACAGGACCTTTGCCCATGCTAGCCCCTCTGCCAAGGCTACCCTTCCCTTTGGCCCTGGCCGCCCCACTGAGCTGACACCCAGGCTCACATCCCCCTCCTGGGGCGGGCTCCTGGCAGGGACCGTGGTGGCAGCGGTGGGTAGCGCAGGGTACTTGTACACGGCTGTACACGGCTGTACACGGCTTTACATGGGTGTACACGGCTGTACATGACTTTATATGGCTGTACACGGCTTTACACGGCTGCACTCGGCTGTATACGGCTTTACACGGCTGTACATGGCTTTACATGGCTTTATACGGCTGCACACGGCTGCACACGGCTGCACACGGTTTGAGATCCAGACCTTGCTTGCCCCAGCCTAGCCCTGGGTGGGACACAGCACTGCTCTGGGGACACCCTGCTAACCATGGGCCAAGGACTGGCCTTTCGAACCTGTTTCTTCATTTGTAGAGGGGGAATGGTGCGCACGTGAGAAATCTGGTGGGACAGCAGAAGCCATGCTCCCTACTTTTCTTTGGGGACAGTGGGGACCCCGAGAATCCAAGGGGAGATGGCAGGAGGGGCCCAGGAGAGCTCAGCAAGATTGGGGGACCTGCCCCTCACCACGGCTGTACACAGCTGTACCTGCTCATGCAAATGCAGGGGAAAGGGGAGGCCCTTGCTGCCAGCAAGACGCCCAGGGAAGAGAGACCCTCAATACACAGGGGCACCCCCAAACTGGGAAGGGGACAGGGGTCAGCATGGGGCATCTCTGGGTCGCTGGGAGGACTGACTAGGACGAGGCCGCTGCTTACCTGGTGGTCTGACCTTCAGGCAGGGGAGGGAGAAAGGGAAGGGGAGGGAGGGGCTGCCTGCCTCCACCCGAACCGCCCGGCACTGGGCTCTTTGGACTAACGTCCAGGCATAAGGCAACACTATTTGCTACTCTACAAAGCTGTTTCTGAGTCCATGATTTCATTGTGTTTTTTCAAAATTACAAAATAATTATGTCAACTGAGAACCCCAGCCGCCGTGTCTGGAGCACTTGCTCTGTGCCTGGAGGGCGCCGAGGGCTCAGAACACCCAGAGCTCCTGTCCCGCTTGTGGGGCTCCCGGCCCCTCCCCTCCAGGACTCCCCTGCTCTCCCCAAAGCGGCCACCTCCCCAGAGCCCTGCACCGCCTGCTGGGGTCACAGTCCCCCCGTCTCCGCTGTGGGATTCGGGTTCCCTCAGGCCTGCAGGGACCTGCGGAAGGGTGTGGGGAAGGCTGGGCCGCCCACCACTGGCCCGTCTCAGAATGAGGACATTGCACCACGGGGGAAACCTGCCCGGGCAGGGGCCCCCGCGGACCCAGCTTGCAGGTTAGGAAACTCAAGCCAGGAAGAGGGGCCAGAGGAAGTCTGGGAGCCCCTATCCTTCCCCATCTCTCTCTTCTCCCTCCTCGGCCCTACTCCATCTCCCACCCCACACTGGCGTCCTCTCACCCTCCCGGCGGCCCGCGGAGCCTCATGTGGTTTTCCCCGCGATGCCCGCCCTTGCCGCCACACTCACTGAGACCCTGCTGCATGCTGAGGTCCCAGGCTGTCTGGGGGTGGCTCTACACACACGCACTCACACACACACGCACACACACGCACGTGCACACACACGCACATACGCGCACACACATACGCACACACAATGCACTCACACCGCGCACAGGCACACACACGCACACACACACACACGCACACACACACGCACATACGCACACACACATACGCACACACAATGCACTCACACCGCGCACAGGCACACACACGCACACACGCACGCACACACGCACACAGGCTCGGACACTCCGAGACACGCCCTTCCCCTCCGTGGGAGACCCGTGGGCCGCGAGGTATGTCGGCCTCCGTAGAGAGTGGCGCCCGGACGGGGGCTGGGAGGCCAGAGAGGTTGCCCTATACCCCTGCCCACATGAGGCTGGTCGGCTCAGCCCAGCTGGCAGCCCACCTGGGAGGGCAGAGAAGAGACCCCCAGCAGAGGGTCCCAGGCCCGTCCCACAGATCTCCTCCAGGTGCCCACTACCCTGGGGCCCAGCGCGTGGCCGCCCCGACCGACCACAGAGGCGGGAAGGGGAGAGAGAGCCTGGATGGTGTGGATCCCAGGCTGGCCCCAGAGCCCAGGCCAGGCTGCCAGGGGTGGACGCGGGGAGGGGGCCCCCCAGGACCCCGGCGCCCGGGAGATGTGCCCTCTGCATCCCCCGGCTTGCCTGCCTCCTCCCGGCCGGGACCCGCCCGTGGGCACTGCTCACTTCTTCTGTTTAAGCAGCGTGGCTCCGGCTACAAAGCTGTCGGCGGCAGTCTGCAAACATTCCCTTCCCGCTCCGCCGAGCCGCCTGCCAAATGCCGGCAGCCGACAGCTTGGCTGGCAGGCGGCTCGCACAGGCTGCCCGGCCTGGCACCCGGCTTCTCGCCCGCGGCTCAGGAGGGCGGCCCCCCGCTGCGCTCCGGGTCCTGCAGCCCCACGACGAGGCTGCCGCCCCCAGTCTGTCCCCCAGCATCATCCCCAGGGCAGCATCTGCAGACCTGGGAGAATGGGAACCCCCGCGGCTCAGAGATGCCGTGGGAGGAATCACAGAACTCTGCGGAGACACAGACAGGAAGTGTGGGAAGAGATGAGAGACTCTAGGAGGGAGCGCGTGTCCCCGACATTTGGGGGACAGGCCACCTCTTGAGGTCAGCCTTGTGCCAAGGCCCAGATCCCCTTCCTTCCTGAGACACTTGTGGCCAACACCCCCCTAGCTGGAGGGGCTCCTAGGCCCAGGACCTTCTCGGTGGAAGGAGGAGGGTCCGCACGCCGCCTACTGCAGGATAGGCCCCCCTTTGGGCGTGAGGGGCTGGCTGGGTCTCACGGGAGTCAGACCCTGGGGTGTGCTAGCAGGGCAGCCTCTGTTGGGGACCAGAGCCCCGGCCCCACCGCTCCCCTGGCTGGAGGGAGAGGCTTGGGACTGGCTGGAACACCCCCCCCCCCCAGCCTCCGACCGCTCGCAGGCCACCAGGAGCATCCACACTAACTGTCCAGGCTCGGTCTTTAGGAGCGGCTTGCACAGTTCAAAATTAATAATCATGCTGTCTCATGGCCTCATAATTAAGTGTCTGTTCATCCCGATTATTGTCAGAGAGTGACTTGTCGTTCTCCAGGCAATGAAGATGAGCCCGCCCACGGCGGGGCCCAGAGGGGCTTGTACCCTCCGCCCGCGGCGCGCACCCCTCTCGGGATGGCACCCCGGGGGTGCAGAGGCACGCTGGGACTTTCTTGCTGCATGTGGGGGCCGCTGGGCAGAGGGTGCCGGGGGAGCTGCAGGCTCCTGGACGCCGGGCTGGCCTCAGGCTCGGGGGCTCCCGGGACACCTTGCCCCCAGCCCCCGTGCGCGTGCTCGCGTACACACAATCACACACGTGCATGTGAACACTGCGTGCTAAGGCTGGCCCTCCAGGGACGGGGAATGTTCCTGCCAAACAGTGGGTGGAAGGGGCACGTGTGGCCGCTCGGGTCCCTCCCCAGCTGTGTCTGGGCCCCGGCCAGGATCCCGAGACCGCGGTGAGCCAGGCCACAGGGGAGCAGGGTCTGAGGCTCCGGCGGCTTGTGAGGCCCCGAGGCCCGTGGCTCGGCTCCGGTATCTAGCACGAGGCAACCACGAAGCCCCTCCGTGGTTTCCGAGGAAGCAGGGCCCCAGGGCGCTCGGTTCCCCGCCTTCTCGCCTCCTCCCCAGGCCAGATGTCACCTAAGGGCCATGCCTCATCGTCCCTGTGGGCTCTGAGGGGCACCCGGAGGGAGGAAGAGCATCCCCTCAGGCTGATGGGGAGTCCCCAATGACGGGAAGCACAGACGCCCCCTGCACGGCCTGATCGTCCCGTGAGGAAGGAAGGAGGGGCCCGGGGGCCTGCAGGGCCTTGAGCCCATGGAGGGGGCCGCCCCGCACCTGGCTGGGCAGGAGCTGTGTCCACACGGCCCCCGCCTCTGTCTGTGCCTAGAGCCCCAGGCATGATCCGTATATTCCTTTGAGCATGTAAAAATTAGGGCCAAAATATACATAAACGTTTTTTTTTGAGGGAGGAGAAAATGTGAAATAATGAGCTAACCAAGGCACTTGGTCCAACATGATCTTCTAACGAGAATGGACTCTAAAATCATGGTTATTAGCCATATTTCCTGGGAGGAGCACTTAGAGATACTGTGGAAGGCAGAACAATTAACGTCTGAGCTTATGTTGCACATCTGAGCCCAGCGGGCCACTGACGGGGGGCGGGGGGCCGCTCTGACCTGAGCGCACTCGGCAAGCCGCTGTGGCCATTCTGCAGGACTGTGTCCCCTTGGGAGGCCGGGGGACTCAGAAGTCAGGGCACGGAGTGGGGCTCGGGCTCACAGCTGGCTGGGGCACCCATGCTCCAGTGCAGTCTGACCCTGAAGACCGCGCTCCCGCCTCTCCCTGGGCCTCAGTCTCCCCACGAGCTCCTGCCCGGTGTCTCCTGTCCTTACCGTCTGCCGGCATCAGCTGGGGCAGAGGGCACTGCTCCAACCACAGCCCTGGGGGCCATGGGAGAGGCCGCAGGGGATCGTCTCCAGCCCTGGCCGCCCCCTCCCCACATCCCCCCTGCGGGCGCTGGGCTGGACTTTCCCCTGGTCAGGGCTGGGGGGTGGGGTGGGCGTGGCAGGGGAGAAAGGGCAGGAGCGACTGCCCATGAGCGCCCTGTGAGCTCGTGTGGTGTCTCAGCCGCTGACACCTGGGCGGGGGCAGCTCTGAGGGGAGGGCCCGGGAGCCCAAGAGGACAGCCCGGGACTCATGGCCTGGGCGCAGGAGACCATTCTGTTTCCTGGGCTGTGGGCAAGCCGCCTGGGCCTGGGAGAAAAGGACGCTCCGCCCACCCAGGCAGGCGAGCTCTGGGGTCACCTCCACGTGCTTCTCCCCTGAGCTGTCCGGTGAGGGGCAGGTGCCTTTCCTGCAACCCGACCCCGCTAAGTCTGAAACCCTGTGAGCTCTCGTAAAGGTCGCCTCAGGAGGGGGCCCTACCTTCTCAGGAGGCCCCTGAGCCCCATCTCAGGAAGCCACTGCGGACTGGCCATCTGAGGCCAGCCTGGGATCCCTGCTCCTGGTCCCTCCACCCCCCGTGCTTCTTGGCCACCCCCGGGCGCCCCGGGAGCTGCTCCCTCTGGGTGAGAAAGGCACGCCGCTTCGGGTCAGCTCCCCGTCTCCTCCTGCAGGCCCTGCTGCCTCCGGGGGGACGTAGGGTTGGGACGGGCGCCCTCAGCCCTGCTTCGCCCCCTCCAGGCGCAGGTGGTGGGAGCGGAAGGGGTCCCGGGGCTCCCTACGTCGTGCTGCGGGCCTCCGAGACTCAGACGGATCTGAGACGGGCCTGCCGAGTCTCATGCCTCTAACTTTAAGTAAAGAAGCCGTGGGTGCCTCTCCTTCTGCCGGCAGCTCCGCGCCCCGCCAGCACCCCGTTCCAGCACGAGCCGCTGTGTGCTGAGTTTAGGGAGGGGAGCTGGCTCATTTGGGGTAAATGATCCTCGATTAGATTTCAAATGCAGTGACAGCCAGGTTCATTTCTTATTTCATCACCTCCCTGTGCTGTTGGGAAGGCGGTGGTATTAAACTGTACCACCCGGAGCCTGGGATCCGCCGAAGGAGACGCCGAGGAGACGGTGTTCATGGGGAGGCGAGCTGGTGGCGCGGGCCCTTACTGGACTTGCTGTTTCTGTCGTTTCCACAGCGGCTCACAGCATCATTTCTTCCTGCTTCCAATTTTTCAGTAATAAAAATATAGGCAATGTGATTCTCTTTGCATTACAGATAAACCATGTTGATTCTTTATTAAATATTTGTATTAATCTCAAGGACGACAAAGCATTTGTGCCGATAAATCAGGCTTGGAGCAGCCATTCCTCTCTGCTCGCTGTCCAGGAAGCGGCCCCTTGATGGGCGTGCGGTCCCGGAGAGGGTTTCCGTATTCACCACCAGGCCCCCTCCTGTCCCTGCTTTACGGCCGTGCGTACACACCACAGTTGCCACATATTTGCTCCTCAAGATCCAACGGTTTGGGCAATCACTCCGCCTGCCCAGTTTTCTGTTCTATTTAATTCGGAATGACTGGCCCCGTATCACACGGGCAGCAGCTGGGACACGCCACCCAACTCTGCCGCACCAGGGACTCTGGGACTGGCGTGGGCTGGGGCCACGGAACCACGGGGGCTGGGTCTGAGGGGTGGGGGCAGCCAGGGTCCTCCTGTAGAATGAGAGGAAGGAGGGTCCCTCAGCCCCCAGCTGTACCCCTGCCCTTCACTCCTCTCTGATTTGATTACTCCCATGGGGTTTGATCAGTGCGGCCGCGGACCACCCAGGCTCTGACGACAGCACCAACGTGGGGACCCCTCTGGGTGGTCCTGAAGGGCTCTGCTCTTGGATGGGGTGCAGGTCTCAGCCTATCCCAGCTCAGAGGTGTATCTGCAAGGGGTGGGAGGCTGGGCCTGGGGCCCTGCAGACTCCGAGGGTCTCCCAGACTGGGAGAGGGGCTCCACGGGCCCTGGGGGCGTAGCTGGAGAGCCAGCACACGGTCAGTGGGGCAGAGAGCGTGTGTGGCTTTGCTGTGGCCCCTAAGGACCCGTTATTCACAGTCCGCCAGCCCCCCTCGCGGTCCTCACCACCCCTCACTTACCAACCTGACCTGCGGGTGGCCCCGTGGCCCCTCACCTCCATGACCCTTGGCAGGCTCGGGCTGGGGGCTCTCTGACCTCCACCCACTCCACGTAGGGACCGTGGAGGGCTCGGCCCCTCTGACGAGCCCCAATCTCTACACCCACCTTCCGGCCTGGCAGGGCTGCTTGGGGTTCTAGTGACAGTGGGGGAGCCGTGGCTAAGAAGCCCTGTGCCTCCATCCCCGGAAGGACGCCCCACGTCCACCTTGACCCGATGATGCTGGAGGAACCATCTGGGAAGGACTCATGGAGGAGGAGCTCTGGAGCAGGCCATGCTTCCGGCACGAGCAGGCCAGAGAGGGGCCAAGCCTGGAGGGGGCAGGGCATGGGCAGGGGGTCGGGGGGGATGACTGGTGGGGAGGAGCAGAGGGAAGAGGCCCCAAGCGTCAGGGAGGATGTGCAGCCTGGCTGCCCGTGGGTGCTGGCGGGGAGGAGCACGCGCGGGTCGCCCAGGAAGCACCGCCTGGAGACAGCCACGCGCCAGGACTCAGCACGCTCAAAGCCACACCTCTAAGACCATCTCTGAGGTGGCGAGGGGGCAGAGCAAGCCTTGGTGTGGGTCAGGCCTGAGCCTGGGCTGGCCAGCCCCAGCAGAAGGAGGGGTGACTGGAACCACCAGTCCGGCCCCGGGGGGTCGACCACGGGCAGGTGCAAGCACTGTGGGGCTCCCAGCCCCCCGGGCCCGGAGCAGGGTGAACACGCCTCCTTGGCTCACGGGGCCTGGGCCACGGACAGCGTCTGGGGATGGGTGGTGTCTGGGAACTTCGCTGTCTCTGCGGAAAGTGCTGTGTGGAGGAGGGAGGGCGGACAGGCTGGCTGGCCGGGCACCAGGGAACGCTGTGTTCCCACCACCTCCGAGGCAGGGACCCGATCTGAATGCCGTGTCTACAGCTGCAGCGCCTCCACGGCCAGCGGGGGCTGGGCGAGGCTGGGGAGGGGGGCATGAAGTGGGGGGCGGAGGTTTGCTGGGGGAGGGGAGGGGCTGTTGGACCCCCCTCCTCAGCTCCATGACCATCCCAGGGAGGCCCCCACCCATGACAGGGTTGGATGACTGAAGTGGGGACCCCTCCAAGTCCTGCCTCCTCCCTAAGTCTCCGTCCTGCTGGGGGAGTGAGAGGCTGGGAGGGGGTGCAGGCAGCCCCCACGTACCCCGCGCCTCCGTGTTTCCATCGCCTAGCGGGACTTGTTCCCCTGGGAGGGAGTGGCGGTCACATGAGTGACGGGGGTGGACGCCCGCTGCAGCAGCGGGGGATGGGCGTCATCTGTGCTCTGGGCCCCTCCACTCACCCATCGCCGCAGCCTGGCACGTGCCACCCCCCCGCCTGGCTCTGTCGCCCTGTAGACTGGGGCCCAGCGTGCAGAAAGGCCGAGGGCCCGTGTGCATGTCCTGCCTCCACTGCCCGGCGGCCATGTGACCGGGGGCACACTCCATCCTTACCTGCAGTGGAGAAGGCTACTCGGGTGTCCTGGGGCTGAGTGGGGCATGGGTGGGCCAGGCCTCCTCACTCTCTGCGCAGGGACCTGATGAAGACGGCTGACGTTGGGTCCCTAGAGGGTTCCACGTGGCTCCCGGTTGTGACAGACTGTGGCCACCTGGGCTGCGTGCCAGGTCCCAGCCGGCTGATGAGCGGCCCGTGGCCGAGCCTGTGGGTTCCTGACTCCCTTACAGCTTTTGGCCCTTCTGCACAGACCCAGTGGGGGGAGGAGGGACTTGTGAGGTCCCTGAGGGCTCCCTCAACCCTGAGGAATGGTCCCCAAAGGCAGGCAGCTTCCTCCTCCCCACCCTGGGGCCAGGCACCTGGTCTGGGCTGAGTCCCATGACGGCCGAGGGTGGGAAAGCCACGGGGCAGCCCACAGGGTCCCAGGATCTGCAGGGAGGTCCCGGGGTGGCCTCCCCCGTGAGCCTCGGTTTCTCAGAGGCCCTGATGCGAATGCAGAGGGTGGCCGCTGTGTGAGCCTCGTGACCACCCTCCCTGGTGCTGTGGAGGCCACCTGTCACCCCCACGCCTCCTCCGGGGAGCGAGGGCTCTTCCGGTCCCCCTCGCCTCGGGAGGGAAACTGCCTTCGGGTATCTGGGGTGTCAGCCACTGGGGGTTGGGGTGACCCAGGGCTCTCTCGGGGTGGGGGCAACGACTCACATGGAGGAGAGGCACCAGCAGGCCCCGGGGGTCAGAGCTCCCTAGAGCAGGTTGCACGTTGCTTAGAAGAAATTCATTTTATCTTGCTGGCGCCCTGCTGGCCCCACTGAGGGGCTCGCGACGGCTCCGCTGTCTGGGATGTGGTAATGGGCGCTTCGAAGTATCCAGCCACCCCGAGGCACCGTGCCTCCTGCGGGTCATGGGGACCTGAGCCCCGGGGCCTGGCTGGGCTCCCCCCCCACGTGCCCCAGGGCGAGGGGGCAGGACTCTCCCCTTGTCGCCCAGCCCCTCAGTGACTAGCAGTCCCCGCTCAGAGGAGACAGAGGCGAGGCTCGGAGGCTCGGTCTGGGAAGGTGGAGCGCCCTGGGACAGCGGGAGGGGCGGCTGCGGGGGGCGGGAGTGTGTCTGACGCCCCTGAGCTGGGCCCTCAAAACCGCTAAGATGGTAGATTTTATGTTCTATGTTCTTTACCACAATTAAATAATACACATTTAAGAAGATGTCGGGGGGGGGGCATAAACGGACCGCCACTGAGGAGGGACCAGAGACCCGTGTGAAGGAACCTGAGGGGCCCAGACGGGAACAGAGCCAGCAAACAGGGACTTGTGCTGGACTCTAAGCGGGCTTTAAATCTGTACGGGCCGCGTTGGCATAAGAGCGGGAGGGGGCGGTCTCCCAGCAGATGCCCTTGGGACGCACGACTGCCCCGGCTGTGGGTGCTTGCAGCAGGCCCTGCTCGCCGCGCCTCCACGGGTCAAGGTCAGCGAAGTCAGCGTCCGGCCTTTCACCAGACTGCGCGCTCTTGACACGGGCTGAGAAGGACACCTCAGCTCCGGGGCTTCCCAGAACGCCCCCCGCAGTCCGGTCACGAGCTGAGGGCCGTTTCATGAAATCCCTGTCCTGTGCTCCCCTGAGCTGTCAAGGTCATCGAAGACGAGCAGTCTGAGCGACCGTCCAGGCCCAGAGCAGCCCCCACCCCAGAGATGCCTATGAGGTGGGTCTGCGACGGGACCCTGGGCAGGTCAGGGGCTTCGGTAAAAACCCAGGAACTTTCATAAAGGATGTGTTTTGATTAATTACAAACGTCTATTCCTGGGGGCGCCAGGCGCTCTCAGGGAGCATGTGGCAGGAGCCTGTGGGGGTCCCTCCAGCTCCAGGCCCCAGGCCAGCTTGTGAGGCCCGTGTCGGCACCTGAGCCCCAGCTGCAGGCAGGACCGCGGGTCCTGGACGAGGGGAGCCTGGGTTAGGACACGCAGGCCGGGGGAGGGGTCAGCAAGACAGAGGAAGAGTGGCCGGAATAACCACATCTTAACCCATCGTAATGTGGACGGTTTTGTTATGAAAAACACCAGAAAGCCATTAATGTAAATCATGAAATATTCAGCAAGGCAGTCACTTAACCGGCTCGTGTTCCCAGAAGCGGTGCCGGGAGCTTCCTGCCTCGGGGCCGCCCAGACATCAGCTCCTCTGTGCTTGTTCAGAGGTCATTATCTCAGAACTGGGAAGCGTTCGATCATTGCTACCGATGCCCGCCTTGGAGCCCGCTTCCGGGCCGTGGCCACCCCTAGAAGTGCTGTCCTCGGAGGGGGGCAGCGCGGGTGGGGCCCCTTCCGCAGCCTCCCAGCAGCTGGGTCACCCATGTGAGCTGTCCTCTCCATGAAGGTCCCCCCTAAAGACACGGCCCAGGCCAGGTCCTGCTGACAATAAAGAGAGCTGTCATGCTCCCCTGTGGCACTTTGCTGGCCCCTCGCAGCCTTCCCTCCTTTCTTCGGACAGCCGGCCAGGGTCATGCAGCTGGTGACCGTCAAGGTGAGCATTTGGATCACATGCTTGGCTCCAGAGTCGTGCTGTCAGCCACCATGGCTGCCCCCGGAAAACTCCCCACAAAATGAAACAAAGCAAGAAAAACAGCAGGAGGAAAAGAACAGCAGGATGGGCCCATTGGGATGGCTGCCATCGCACCCAGAAGACGACCGTGTCTTTGGGGATGTGGAGAAGGGGGGCCCTTGCGTGCTGGGGGTGCCGGCGCAGAGTGGTGTGGCCGCCATGGAAAGGGGATGGCGGGGAGGGGTCCTCCAAAAACTGACCCTAGACCTACCATGTGACCCAGCAATCCCACCTCGGGGTATGTCCCCAGGAGAATGGAAAGCAGGTTTGGAGAAGGCATTTGTGGCCCCACGTTCATAGCAGTGTTATTCAAAAGCCAAAAAGTAGACACAGCCCAAGGGCTCAGTGATGCACGGACTATGGATACACGAAGTGCAGTTCATCCACACTGTGAAATATTCTTCAGCTTTAAAAAGGGAGGAGTCCCAACACCGGCTACACCACGGGTGAACGAGGAAGACGTGGGACCAATCTGAAGAGTCCACTCCCAGGAGGCCCCAGAGGAGTCGGGCCCACGGATGCAGGGAAGGGGAGGCTGGGGGCTGGAGTTGGGGAGACGGGTCAGTGGTCAATGGGGACAAGAGGCTCTGTCTGGGAAGATGAACATCCTGTTCTAGGGGTGAATGTGGATGTGCTGGATGCCCGTGGGCTGTGCACTTAGACACGGTTAAAACGGCCAATGTTAAGTATATTTTACCACAATTTTAAAAATAAAAAATGAGCACATGAGGATGGTGAACAGTGTGGGTGGACGGAAGGATGACGCCCGCGGGTGGGGCGCCCGCAGCCCGGGCAGTGTTTCAGCACCTCGGAGAGAGACACGGCCGCACCTGGGCCGGGCTCTGGGTGCAGGACACGCTGGGCCTTCCAGACGTCTGGCCGCCCGCTCCACGCTCCGGCCAAGCGGGCAGGGCTTTGGTGACATTTCCCAAGGAGCTTGCCCCTTGCGCTCTGCAGGGCTTCTCCAGAAAGGGGGGGGCAGGGGTGGTCCTGCCTGAGGCTGTGGACGTGGGGGCCACCCCAGCTGGGAAAGGCTCTCAGGGGCCTGGGCCCCATCCTGCTCTGTACTGACGTTGCATGACATCAGGAAGTCTCCCGTCCATCTAGGGGCCTCTTGACTCTACCTATAGCCATGGGGGTTTCCTGGAATCAGGGTGCCCGTTTGAAGACAGGAAGGGTGCAGGTGAGGCTGGGCCAGGGGCCAGGGAAGGCCTGCCTGCTTCCCAGCTCCTAACAGCGACATTGTCCGCTGGGGAGGCACGGCCCCGCCCCTGGGGGAGGCTTGTGTGATGCCCTTGTCCCGGGGCAAGGGGTGCGCCATCGGCCTGCAAGCCCTGGGCCAGGACTGGAAACAGCACTCCTGGCTGAGCGGCTCTGCCCCCAAGCCCCTCCCTGGCAGCGCCAGTGTCATCCCTGTGAAGAATCATTGCACGTCCCACAAATGCCATTTCAGCAAAGAGCGCACAGCCTTCCGGAAACGAAGCCTCTGGAGGCCCTGGCCACTCACATTCCCGGGACGAGATCCCAGAGACGGTACCGACAGCAGTTATGGTAAGGCTGCTCTGGGCACAGCGCTGCCCGGTCATGCAGGCACACCTCGGCACCGGCTGGGGCATCCTCGGGGAGGAGTGCCAGGCCCCTTGGGATTTCCACTTTTTGCACCAATCCCTTCCCTGGGGCAGGTCACTTGTCCGCAGAGGGCGCTGTGGGCGCCTGGAGACCCAGACCCCAGGAGGGACTCACCCTCCGCAGCTCTGTTCTGGAAAAGTGAGACGTGGCGGGATGCTCCAAGAGACGTTCTCGGGGGCCACACCTTGTCAGCGCGTATTATTTCCAGAGTAAACCTGTGTCGTGACCTTCCCCCATTTCACAGGCTGAGCAACTGAGGCCCAGAGTGACTTGTTCATCCGTTCATTCTTCACTCATTCAAAACAGAGAAGAGCATAGCTCCTGCCGCCCCACCAGCACCGTACTGGGGCTGGGGTCTAGGAACGAGAGGGGGAGGCGGGAAGGCCTGAGCTTGGATCCAGGGCACTCGCGCCTGGTGGGCAGCCAGGGTAGGCTCTGCAGCAGAGGGAGGCTGGAGCGGGGTCTCGGAGTCGTGGGGGGTGCAGCATAAGCTGGGGCGGGGCTTTGTGGGTGCACAGGGTGAGGAAGCCCAGGCAGGTGGGGTGTGGGGCTGGGCCCCTCGGAGGCCGACCTGAGGCCAGGCTGAGGAGGTGACCCCCAGGCTGCGGGATGGCCCTGGTGGGGGCCCTGAGGGTCTGCCTGGGGACAGGGTGAGGGTAGGAAGGCCAGCGCTGAGAGGGCACCGAGGCTCAGGGGGAGGGATGGGGTCCCAGGAGCGTTCCCACTCACCAGCCGCCCATCTCGGAAAAGCAGTTCCTTCCCACATGAGCGGAGATGGAAACGAGCCATGGCATCAGATTTCCACTTAAACATATATTTAGTGAATTGCTACGGTTTAATGGGTGCTTAGAATGGCCCATATTTGCATCGAATGGGAAGATGTTCCTGGGGTCGCTGCTGCTCTGAGGTACCCCCTTCTGTCCTGTGCGGACCAAAGATCCGAACGTCAGGCCATGGGGGTCCTGGTGCCCTGTGTCTCCAGACCTGAGGCCACAGCAAGGGCCTTGAGGACACTGGCTAAGGCACTGCGTAAGCCCGGGTCAAATCCTGGCTTGAGACCCCATTTCACAGATGAACAGTGGAGGCCCAGAGGATTTGCCT
The DNA here is from genome assembly GCA_004023965.1 of Spilogale gracilis. Lineage (NCBI taxonomy): Eukaryota > Metazoa > Chordata > Mammalia > Carnivora > Mephitidae > Spilogale > Spilogale gracilis. The sequence continues at coordinate 3,638 of PITA01021876.1, read as the reverse complement.
AGGATCACTTGGAGTCAAGATCTGAACTGGCCTCTGCCTGGCTCCTCGGCTGGCTCACCGCCGGTGACACCGTTGTGGCCAGCAGGATCTCAGCAGCCGAGGGGCCCACGGCGTATACACCGTGAGGTGCCCCGGGGGAGGGCAGGGGGCGCGGCCCGCTCGCTGCTCGTTTGGCACTGCTCCCGTGGCTGACCATGCGTCTGACCGTGTGGTGGGGAGGCCCAGAACCCCGACCTGGTCCCCTACAGGATGGGGAGTGGCTCCCAGGGACCGTCTGGTTTCATTAGTTCGGGGCCTGGAATATTACTATTCGTGACAGCACGCTTAAAAATGAAATAATAAGTCTGTCCTCTTAAAAAGCCGACTGTGACACTGGAATATTCATGAGGTGTGACTGCGCGGGGAAGGCAGCCGCTGCAGATTAGCATTCGGTGAAGTCAGCAGCACAGGGATTTAGGGAAATGCACTTGTCACTCGGAGGAAACGAATGATTAATACTTTTCCTGTTTGCGGGGCCCCTAACGGGCGAATTTTTAATGTAATAATCAATTAACCTTGGGACCACTCCTACCTGCTGGCTCTCAGCCTTTGCGGCCTCAAGGGCGGGGTGTGGCCGGCTCGCACGCGCCCCGCCGGCTGGGTGCCCCTGACCTCTTGGCTGGGCTTGAGTAGGGTGTCCCCCGAGCCCACGCCTGCCCAAGACCCCAGCCTTTACTGGGCCACAGCGTCTTTGCAGATGTGCTCAGGTAAGGATCTGGAGACGGGGCCGTCCTGGACTTAGTGGCCCGAATCCTGCAGCGGTACCCTCCAACAGGAGGGGAAGCGGAGACCCGGGGTGGAGAGGAAGATTCTGGACACAGGGAGCAGGCCCAGGAAAGAGGGGGAAGCAACGGTTGTGGGCGTCTCCACGCAGAGGGGCACCAGCCATGGGCCGGGGACAGAGCAGAGGGGACCAGCCCTGCCCACACCCGTGGCCCCTAGCTCTGGACGAGCCTAGATTCATGGTGTCGGAAGCGCCCTGCTTTGTGGGACGTCCCCACACTCGGCGACCTTGGGGGTGGTGCTGGGTGGTGGGCGGCTGAGCGTGAGCAGGAACCCCCAGCCCCTGGCAGCAGGTGCCGGTGCGGGCTTTTGCGTGGACAGGTTAAATGACCAGATGCCCGCCCCGCCTCTCTCTGGGCCTGGGTCTCCCACTGTACGGTGTTGGCCCAGAGCTGTGCTTCTCAAACTGGGGTACCCAGGGCACCCTAGGGGTGACAGGGTTGTTGTGGCTTCTTGTTGTTGTGCCTCAGTTTCCCCCCACCCACCTCGTCCCTGGTCTTGCCATCTGGAGGACAGCTCTCAGGCACCCTTATGGCCCGTCCCCATGGCCCTCGCAGGGGGGTGGGTGCTGGCCGAGCTTCTGTGCCCTCAGAGTCCGGGACCACCCAACCGGGCTCCCAGCATGGGCGCTGAGAGGACTCCAGCTAGGCCCTGACCGCCGGGCCCCTACAAATGGGCAGGACCACAGCTCGCCCCTGCCCTCTAGTGGCCTCCCCGAGATAGCGCTGAGCAGAGGCTGTTGGAGGCTTTGGGTTGCTGCCAGGTGGGCGGCCCTGGGAGCCAGGAGGGCCAGGGTGGACGCCCCTCTCAGCCAGACTTGGAGTCCCCTTAGCCAGGAGACCCTCCCCAGCCTTTATGGCCTAGCCACTGTCTGTTCGGGTCCCAGGAGCTGAGCCCAGGTGGGAGTCAGAGGGGGTGGGGACACCACAGGGAGGGAGGTCACCCTCTTGGCACCACCCAGGGAGGCTCGGCTCGTCCTGGGCACCCCTGGTGCTGGGACGGGAGCCAAGGCTGGCTCTGCCGCACCCAGGGAACCCCTCGGCGGGTGCTGACACACCGTTGGCCTCTGCCGCATTCAGGCCCTTCTTCCCGGGAGCGCCTCCCGGAGCAGGCAGCCACCCTACTCTTCCTGCACTCCCAGCACCTAAAGCGGCACCCGGCGCGCAGTAGGTACTAAATAAACACGGGGGGGGGGTCGATCAGGCCAGACTGAGAGCTGGGCAAGCAGAGGCTGCAGTGAGTCAGGTGCACAATGTGCTTTAGGGACGAGCACCTGCTGGGTGGGTGGGGAGGCAGGGGATCAGCACGGGGAGTAGCTCAGCCGTCGTGGCCGGGCCGGTGCGGAGCTCTAGGGCAGGGGAGCGGCTGGGTCTTTATCTGCCATGGCTCAGCCGCCGCCGGAGGAGCCAAGGCAGCCGCTGACTGCTCCCCAAAGCTGGGGGCCAGCCCTCCCTCTCTGTGTCCACACGTGTCCTAATCCTCACCTAGAAGAGGAGACAGCTCGGTGCCTTCAACTGCCTTCTGGCCCAGTCCCCTTGGACAGCCGGGCACACCCACCCCTGCATATGGAGAGCAGAGCTCAACGTCCTTCCTACACCACCTTCTCCCCCTCCCCTCGGGGGCGTCAGCCATGCTGGAGGCGCTCACGGCATCCTCGACTTTGCTCTCGCCTACACCTGCCCTCCATCAGACCCATTCCCAAGCGGGGCTCACCCCTCCCTACCTGCCCACATGCTGCTGTCTTCACTGTCTGGGTTCAGGCCCTTCGCATCACCTCCTTCCTGGCATTTTCCTGCGTCCAGGCTAGCTCCTGTCCTCCTCCCTACCCGCGCCGAGTTTCCACCATCCACGCATAGCTCCCACAGGCTCCGATGAGGTCCACTTGCTGTACCGCGGCTTCCTGTGTCCCTGCCCCACCGGGCGCCTCCAGCCTCCTTCCCTCCCCTCCCAGCCATGCTGAGAGACCGCCCCCTCCTTTTCACACACCATTGCTCCATTATTTTCCACTTCTCATCCTCAGCCCTCCTATGTTCCTGGGTCCCATAAGCGCCCCTGGTGCACCCCTCCTCTCGTGTTCTGCTTGCCCGGGCGTCCTTCGGTCCCGTAAGACCACGTCTGCACAGCCGCCAGCCCCTGTGCTGGGGTGTCTCTTCCTAGGGCAGAATTCCCATCTCCGGCCTTAATCACTCCTGGTGCTCCGGGAGTAGCAGAGGGTCTGGCTCACGGAAGCAACACCACACTGGACAAATGGGATTCGGACATGGCCAGAATGACTCTAGGGGAGAATGAGGGCACATGTACAAAGCAGCTTGGGGGCAGTAATCGCCCAGAGGGGACAGATGCTGGGACCACCTTCCCGTTTAGATCGCTAGCCTCCTAGAGCAGGAGCCGTGCTGCGCTCATCTCTGCTCAATAAAGGAGTTTGGGATAAATGAAAGAACACGTGGTGGCAGACCACCTGGTTTAGGTCTGGTCCAAAGGGCCGCTCCCCTATCTGTCATCCTCCCAGGAGGTGTGTGCAGAGTGCCCCAGGGAGGGGCCACAGCTGTCCCCTAGCAGTTCTGCCCCCGGGAGCCTCTGAGGCGGGAGGTTCATGTGAGGAGGTCTGCCTTCCTAACTGTTGCCAGGTGCCGCTGCCCCTGGGCTGGGGACCAACTTCGAGAAATCGCAGAGCAGTGCCATCCAAGAGAAACACAGCAGCTGTCCCATGTGCAATTAAATGTTCTCCTAGGCACCTTATTAGGCGGTAAAAAAAAAAGCAGCGGAAATCAGTTTCAACACGCCGTATTTAATCCGGTACACCCAGAGTGTTAGTT
>PITA01021875.1:0-31667 GCA_004023965.1 Spilogale gracilis | reverse complement strand
ATCTACCTATAGGAATAATCAGATCCCATGGGTTAGCATTCAATCCTATAAGACAGTCCCCCACTTCAGAAGCCAATTGCAAATCCAGGTTGTCACCAGTGTTTCTGACCTAGCAGCTATAAACTAGAGGTTCCAAAGACCTCTTTGGGTTTGATTAATTTTCTATAGTGGCTCACAACTCTAAGAAACATTTTTTTTTTATCAGAGTACCATTTTCTTTAAGTAAAAAGACATAACTCAGGACAAGAAGCAGAGGGTATAGAGCTTCCATGTCCTCTCCGAGTTACTCTTCCAGAATATCCATGGGTAACATTCCCAAAGCTCTCTGAACCCCATTCTTTTGGGGGTTTGGAAGTGTTATTACCTAGACATGATTCATTCAATCACTGGCCATTGGTAACTGAACTCTATCTCCAGACCTTCTCCCCTCCCAAAAGGTATGGGGTTTGGACTGAAAGTTCCAACCCTCTAATCCCTCCGTGGCTCCACTGGCAGCCAGCCTCCATCCTTAGGTTACCTAGGGGCTTTGGGAAAGTGACCTCATTAACATAATAAAAGACACTTGGATGGCTCTCAACATTTAGGAAATTGCAAAGGTTTTAGGAGCTTTGTGCTAGGAACTGGGACAGAGACCAAATATATATTTCTTATTATAAATCACAATATCACACTCTCATCAAAAATTCTATATATGTCCAACTTCTACTCCATCTTTTACAGTATTTTCTTTAATATCTTTTCACATCCCATTACCATCTTCCAATTTCAGTTACAAGAAGCTTTGGTATTTAGGGTAATGTTAATCTCATAAAATAACTTTCGAAGGAAACTTCCTCTTCAATTTTTGGAGGCATTTGAGAAAGCCTGGTATTGTTTCTTTCAATGTTTGGTAGAATTCATCAATGGAACCACCTGGTCCTGGTCTTTTCCTTGTTGTGACCTTTTTGATTACTGACTCAATCTCCATACTAGGTACTGATATATTCAAACATTCTAATTCTTCATGATTTAGTCTCGGTAGGTTGTATATTTCTAGGAATTAATCATTTCTTCAAGATTACCCAGGGTTTTTTTTTTTGACATATAATTACTCATTGTTGTCTTTTATGATCCTTTTTTTTAAATTTCTGTGCCATCAGTTGTAATGTGTCTTCTTTCATTTCTGATTTTGATGGGTTTTGTTTTCCTGGGTTTTGCTTTGTCTTTTGCATTTAGTCTAACTAGGGGTTGTCACTTATCTTTTGAAAAAACTCGAGTTTGTCAATTTTTCTATCTTCTATTTTGTTTTTTTCTGTTCTGATCCTTCCTTCTTTCTTTCAATTTTGGATTCATTGTTCTTTTTCTAGCTCCCTAATGTTATGTCATTTGTTTCATATCTTTCTCCTTTTTCAATGTAGACATTTATTGCTATTATCTTCCCTCTTAATACTACTTTTGCTGCATCCCTTACTTTTTGGCAGATTGTTTTTGTTTTTCTTGAGGTATTTTCTAATTTCTTTGGATTTCTTCTTTGACCCAATGGTTAAGAGTGTGCTGTTTAATTTCCACATATCTGTGAATATTCCAGTTTTCTTTCTGCTACTGATTTCTAGTTTCACTCTATTCAGAATAGGTACATGGCATGATTTCAATCTTCTTAAATTTGTTAAGACTTGTTTTGTGACCTAACATGTGATCTTTTCTGGAATGTGTGCTTGTGAAAAATATGTATTATGCTGCTGTTGCACAGAATGTTCTGCATGTCTGTTAGGACCATTTGTCTATACAGTTGTTGAAGTTCTCTGATTCCTTACTGTTCTTCTGTCTAGATGTTCTGTCCATTATTGAAACTAAAGCACTGATGTTTTCTACTATTACTGTATTGCTGTCTATTCCTCCCTTTGTTATATGTTTAGGTTTTATGGTGCATATACAACTTTTGTATCATCCTGTTGAATGAACCATTTTAATCATTATATAATGTCCTTTGCCTCTTCTGATAGTTTTTAACTTAAAGTTTATTTGTCTAAAGTACATTCAATTCTGTTCTCTTCTATTTATCACTTGCATGGGCTATCTTTTTCTATTCTTCAAGTTTTTACTTATATTCCAGTTAAGATACAGAGTAATATTAAGGTATACAATGTAGTGATTCAACAATCCCATACATCACCCAGTGCTAATCACAACAAATGCACTCCTTGATCCCCATTACCTATTTAACCCATCCACATCTACCTCCCTTCTGGTAGCCATCAGTTTGTTCTATATAATTAAGAATTTATTTCTTGGTTTACTTCCTTTTTTTCCCCTTTGCTCATTTGTTTCTTAAATTTCACAACTAAAATCATTTACAATGACAAGAATGGAGCTAGACAGTTTTACACTAAGTGAAATAAGTCAGTCAGAGACAAATACCATGATTTTTGTATTCTTTTATGTTCAGTCTATGTGTGTTCTTGAATCTAATGTGATTTTTTTTTTGTAGAAAAACATGATTGGGTCTTGGTTTTATCCATTTGGTCACTATATAACTTTGACTGGAGGAATTCTGCCTTTTTACATTTGAAATAATTATTGCTAGGGAAGGATTTACCATTGCCATTTAGTTGTTTTATGTTAGTCTTGAGATTCTTTTGTCTTTATTTCCTCTCTTGCTATCTTTGTTTTTTTTTGAATCAATATGCCCTGATTTCTTTCTTTTTTTAAGTCCATTTTAAGCTATAACATAAGTTCAATTGCATACAAAAACTCTACACATTAACATTTCCCATACACTATTTTTGTCATATTCTACATCTATCCATATTGTATGTTTTTTCATATTGTGTATCTTTTAACAGTTATTTTTAATACTTTTGCCATTTAACTTTTATACTAGAGATAAAAGTGACTTATCTTCAGCCACTACAGTAATACAGTATTCTGTATGTGTCTATATATTTAGTTTTACCAGTAAGTTTCATGCTTTCTTATGCTGTCACACAGCTCTTTAGTATTCTTTCATTTCAAGTTAATAAACTCCCTGGAGCATTTCATATAAGTCGTGTCTAAGTGATGATGAATTTCCTCAGCTTTTACTTGTCTAGGAATGTCTGTATCTGTTCTTATTTTTAAGAACAGTTTTGACAGGTATTATATTCTTGGTTGGCAGGGTTTATTTCCCCCTTCAGCACTTTGAATTTATTATCCTACTTCCTTCTGGTCTGCAAGATTTCTGCTGAAACACTTCCTGATAGTCTTAGGGGGAGTTCCCTTGTTTATGATAAATTGATTTTTTTTTATGCTTTCAAAATCATTCTTGATTTTTGACAATTTTAGTATAATGTGTCTTGGTGTGGATTTCTCTGGGTTTATTTATTTAGTAATCTTTGGGATTTTAGAATTTGGCTATCCACTTTCTTCCCCAGATTTGGAAAGTTTTCAGCCATCATTTCTTTGAATAAGCTTTCTGGTCTTTTCTCTCTCTCTCTCTGGGATTCCCCTAATGCCTATAATTGTCTGCTTAATGGTGTCCCATAATTTATTAAGCTTTTCCACTATTTTTCATTTTGTATCCTTTTTAGTCCCCTGACTGAATTATTTCCAAAGACCAATTCACTGATCCTTCTGCTTTACCTAATCTGCTGCTTAATCCGGCTCATGATTTTTTTTCAATTTAATTACTGGGTTCTATAGCTCTGTATTTTTTGTCTGGTTCTATTTTCTCTTTATTAGAATTCTCTATTTATGCACTGTTCTCTTGATATTGAGGTGAATATCTTTATACCAGTCATTTTTTAATTCTCTGTCAAATAAATCTCATAAATCTTTCATTAGGGTCAGTATCTGGACATATATTTCCTTCGTGTGGAACATCTTTGCTGATTTTTCATTTTCATTTTTTAAAGATTTTATTTATCTGACAGAGAGACAGTGAGAGAGAGGGAACATGAGCAGAGGGGGTGGGAGAGAGAGAAGCAGGCTTCCTGCTGAACAGGGGGCCCAAGGTGGGGCTTGATCCTAGGACCCTGGCATCATGACCTGAGCTAAAGGCAGCTGTCCAACACCTGAGCCACCCAGGCACCCCTGACTTTTCATTTTCATTGACCCTCTGTGATGGTGTCCACACATTACACAAAGAAAGCACCTCTCCCAAGCTCTATGGATTGGTCTTGTATACAAGACCTTCACCAATGAGCCCAATCAGAGATTCTGGGGGCTTCTATCAATTCTTTCCCTCCCCAAAGAGAAGCAAGTCATTGTGACTTTTTTTCTGTTTACTCTGTACAGGTGGAGTGACTATCCATTTACCAGCCAAACCACCATCTCCATTCTCCCCCAGATAGCTAGACTATGCCAGACCCATTACAGACCCAAGACTGGCAATACAGATGCCAGTTCTTTGGGCAGCCCTGGAGAAGTTGTGGTGGCACTGAATCCACAAATCATCTCTTCCATCTCCAGGAGTAAGCTGAAAGCTGAAGTGTTTCATCTACCCACTCTGTGATGAGCAGGGTAGGAGGATCTATGGTATTCATTGGTCCTAGACATCATTTTTCTTCATCTCCAAAACTAGACTGTGCCAGATCCTTGCACTCCTAGACTGACAAGTCAGATGCCGGTTCCTTGGGCAGCCCTGGAGAAGCTGGAGCACCAGATGCACAGATAAACTTTTCTTCTCCAAGGAAATATTGAGAGCTAGGATTTTTCTGTCTTCTTGCTCAGTTCTCAGCAGGAGGGATGATCTATGATATCTACCAGCCCAAGACACTGTCTATGTTTTCTCCCAGGCAGGCCCTACATAGTTTCAAGACTGGCAAGACAGAAGTCAGTCCTCTGAAAATGTGGGGGTGCTGGACATGGGAACCAACCTCTTCGCTCCTCTGGGAGAAGCTGGAAGCTAGGGGGTCTCTCTTCCTTATCACATGGCACTGAGGTGGTAGCAGGTACTCTAGTGTCCCAAATCTCCCTGATAGGGGTCAATGAGTCTGGTTTCATATTCACCCTAGGTATCGGAGCCTTTCAGTTAGTCCCTTAATTTCTCACAAAGGTAATTTTTCCTTGAATGACTGCTAAATGAGTGTGTTGGGGGCAGGGAGAAAGGTTCAGGCCTTCCTAATCTACCACCTTGCTGACATCATTCCCTTTAAAATTTCTCTTTTTTTGTGAAATATGATAAGCTGGTTCTAAAATATATAGAGAAATGCCAAGGGCCAAGAATATCCAGGATACTTTTAAAGAAGAGAAACAAGGTGGAAGGACTTACTTTACCAGCTATCAAGAGCTTATTAAAAAGTCCAGTAATTAAGGCTATGCTATTGTTACAATGATAGATAGACTAACAGAACAAACAGTTCAGAAACATTCTTGCACATACGCAGACAATTTATGACAAAAGTGACACTGTAAAGAAGAAAAAGACATTCCTTATAATAAATAGCCTGGGTCAGTTGAATATCTATATGGAAAACATAAAGCTTGGCCCCTAATATCTCACTATACACATGAATCAATTCCAGATGGACTGTAGATGTGAATGGCAAGAATATAAATCTCCTAGAAGATAACATAGAAGAATACCTACATGAAATCAAGGTAGGAAAATACTACTTAAATATGAAAAACACCTGTCATAAAGGAAAATATTGGAAAACTAGATGCACTAAAATTTAAAATTTCTATTCCTCAAAAAAATGCTATAATGAGATTTGGGAAGGGCTTGCAACATAAAAGTACAAAAATGGTTCATAGCCAGAGTATATAAAGAATTCCTACAAATCTATAGGAAAAGGACAAATAACCCAATTTTTAAAGAAGAGCAAAATACTTGTACATGTACTTCATAGAAGCAGCTATCCAAATAGATAATAAACATGAAAAAGAGTACAATTTCATTAGTCAGATTCTGAGAAATGGCAATTAAAATTACAATGAGATAGTATTATAAACCCATCCACCAGAATAGCTATAATTTAAAAGAGTGATAATAACAAGTGTTAACAAGAATGTGGAACAACTAGAATTCTCATATAGTGCTGGTTAAATGTAAATTGGTATAATCACTTAGAAAAACTATCATTATCAATAAGTTTGAAAATATGTATTCCCTACAACCCCAAAATTCTAATCCTAGGTATACACTCAAAAGAAATTCAAGTACATATAAGCAAAAGAGGTATGATAATATTCATAAAATCATTATTTATAATAACCCAAACAAGAAATAATCCAAATATTATCAGGAAAATGAATAAACTATAGTATATTCAAACAACAGAATAACATACAAAAATACAAATAAAAAACTATAGCTTTCCGCAACATGATGGATATCACAAACATAGTGTTGAGGGGAAAAAAAGACTCCCTGCAAAATATTGTTTGATTTGATTTATATCAAGTTCAAAATAGGTAAAACTAATCTATGATGTTAGAAGTCGAGATAGTCATTAACTTTGGAGGGAAAAGGTACAATGATAGGAATAAAGCATAATGTGGGGGTTGTGAAATGCTAGTTCCATTTCTTGACCTGGGTTCTGGTAAGATCAGTGTGTTCATGGTATAATAATTCATCAAATTGTACAATTACGGTTTGTCACCTTTTCTGTATGTATGCAATACTTCAATAGAAAAGTGGGGGAAATACAGAAAAAAATGAACAGCTAAGTACAAGAAAGTTGGTCCTCTATGAGGGCCACCCTAACAGGCAAGGCAAATGGTTTTCTTGGTAATGTTCTTGGGGATGAAGTGGCTTCAGAAACTCTCTATTATAAAGAGATCTTCCCTATAAGGTATTTACAGATAAATTACAGATTATTTTTCACAAAATCTAAGAGAGAGAGAGGTGAGACTTAAAAATAAAATAAATCAAATGATATATTACAGAAAGTTTTTTTCACCACTTTAAAGGTAATGTGGTTAGGTTTCCTCTCCATTTCACTTTCAAATAATTCTAGAAACCAGTGAAACATTGCCAGTGGAACAATTTACTTACCTAAGCAAAGCTGACACAGAATTACTTAGCAAGACCTGAGGAAAGCAGGCTTTGTTACAGAGAAAATGTCTTTGTTTCACATGAGTATCTCTAAAGGCCCAACATAATATTTAACTCAACATGTATTAAAGTACCTTAAGCATAACTAGCACTGAGTCAGGTACTGTGGAAAATACAAAAAAGGGGGCATATTTCTGAAGAGTTCTATATAAAGACACAAGAGTTATTAAACCAAAAGCAGCAATAACAACTAGAAAATGATCCCCAGACAGGATATGGTTGGTGGGTTGCAGGAGTAGAATTAGTGAGAATGGGATAGGTATAGTGGAGCCGGTTGATCAAAAACCTTGAATGTCACATTGAAAACTCTAGATTTAAACCTATAGAAAGGTATTTTATCTGGATCCCATTCCACTAAAAAAATTCTTGGAATTGACTCCTAGTCATTTTCTTGGATCAACCAGCCTTAATAAATAATATAAAATCTGTATACACTAATGTTCTCTCTAGTTAAGCCAAGAGATGTTTTGTGGAAAGGTAAAGTTGATTTCTATGTCATCACTTCAAATAATTAGGAACATTTTCCAAATATCCCTAACAGTCCCAAGTAAATCCTCGTTAATCTACCTATATATATTTTTCTAAACACTTCCTAAATCTTAGAGTTCCAGTTTAGATTATCTCTTGGGGCAATAATTTGAATGAGATACTACTTTTACTTGCCTCTCTTCCAAAATAAACTTTCAGGCATTATAAGGTATCTAATACCTAACATAGTGCCTGGCTGAGAGCAGGCTATTTATTGAGCTAAATTATAGCAATATATTAACCTTATTTATCTCTCTCATGGTTTTGTAGACTTTGATCATATCCCTCCCTCAACCTTTCTCTCTAGACTGGAAAGAACAACAACAACTAGAAAATCCCTCTATCCTTTTGATCAATTTAATTGGGTTTCTAGGGAATTTTATCAGCTGCTAGGCTTTTCTTGAGGAGCAGCTACCAGAATTTCCTACATGATTATGGATGCAAATCCACATTTGGTCTTTTACGTGGAAAAGATAAGGGTTTTGTCCGTCATTTTCAACATCCTTCCTGCTGATGTCTTTGAGGACCATAATCACAATGGGGCCAACTTCTTCACAGAATGATCAACAGTGATTTTTATTTTTTTACTGTAACAATCATATTGTGTACCGTCTGACTCAGAAGTTGGTGAGATGTACCTAGCTCTTCAGATCATCTCCAGTGAGTAGCCGGATAAATCTACAGGTACTCTTCAGCTACTGCAGCTGAAGGAGACCCTTGTGATTCCAAAAGGTCTCAGGTAACCCTCTCACTTTTTACCATTAGCAGTGTCCCCACTGGGGAGGCTTTTCTAACAATTCCCCGGAAGAACTTTGTTAATCTTTCTTCTATGTATCCGACTGCTCTAATTTCCTTCTGTATCTTGTTTTAAATGTTTTTAAATTAAAAGATAACAAATGAACTTCCTCAGTGATCGCTAGATCCCTTTCTTGAGTCATAACTGAGCCCATCATCTCATAAACATGGATAGGTTTGTATGACTTCATACAATGAAGTGCCTCTTTTGTGCCCACTTGGTCTGAGATCTTTCTGCAACTTATTTTCATCAGTTTGTCTTTGCTCCTTGCAAATAAACTGGTGAGAATGCTGAATGTTTTGTTCATTGAAGGGTGTATATTTTTATCTTTCTTCCTCTCCATCTAAGAGTTGCTGTAACAGCAGCTGTTTGTGTTGAAAAACTAAAATATAAAAATGTGACCTACGTGGCCAAATCCCAGAAGGCTGTTTACTTCCTTGTTTATGAATCAGAAACTGTCAGCACAACTTAGAATCTTGACTGTCAGCAGATACTGCAATTGAATGTCCCTGAAAATCCAGCAGAGGGTGCACCAGGGTGCTAGAAATTTTACCCAAGATTAGCAGTATCAATTTAACTCTAATAGCCAATCAACTTTCCCTTCTTTTTTTTGGGGGGGGGTGTAATACTAAAACTAATATCCTCAAGAGAAACATACTTTGAATCTGGGCTAAAATTCCTTTAATGTATACTTCAGTTCTCCTGAAAGTAATGTTCAGGAAGAGTAAGGAATACATGTTAAACTTAGGCTAGCCAAAAAATAGGTGGCCAGGAGTCAAAGAAATTGATGCAAATCTGAGCCCTTTACATTGCAAGAATTATTCTATGGCGCTCCATCCCACTTTCCCCAAAAAGGCTCCAGGAGTTGTATGCCACAGGGAACAAACGAACTTTCTTGAACTGGGAGTCAAAAGACCAACTTCCCTTCCACCGTTGACCATAGTTGTATCACCTTGAACAAATCATTCCCTCCTCCCTCAGGGCCTCTGTGCCATCCAAGGGGAATCAAACAAAAGGGACTCATATGGCCCCTCACAATTCTAAAAATCCCCAACTCCAACTGACACCAGCAAATGTAAAGAGCCAGTACGCTTGTTATTGCTGCTCAAAAAGATTAAAGCACAAGGACAGAAAATAGGGAGTTGTATTTAAACCTAGACAGAACTATTCGAAGTGTGCCATACAAGCACCAGGCAACTAAATGCCACTGTAGACCTGTGAGAGTCCTACACCATCACGGAAGCCCTAGAGTGCAGCTGTCCTGCTAAACCTCAGTCTATAAACATAGGTCTGTCCATCCTAAATATCAAAAAGCTTTGGCTACCCTTTGACTAAGGAAGTTCAATTACTTCATCTTTTCACAGAATATCAATGTTCAGCTGCTAAGTATTTCTACTGGGCATTGTGGGGGAGGGGTGGATAGGTAAAGGGAGCCAGAATCCTAGTTAATTATCATTTAGCTACAGTGTTTAAAGTTTCAAGTATGAGAAGCATGTCTACTGATTCTCTTCTCTGATAAGCTGTTATATAAGTTGCAGTGTGCTAGCAAGACATTTTTCCTCTCAGGGTAACTTTACCATGCACAGTGTAGAATATATGTCAGTTCCAACATTAGAGTTTTGTCGCGAATGTGATGCCAGCTTTGGATGGGTGGTCAAAGAGCACAAATAATGTGCAGAATATGACAATGACTCTGGATGTGGTAGTAAATACAGAAATCCTGGGCCCCTCATTCCAAGAAACTTATTTGCACAACTTGCCCTCTTTCCCAAAAGGAACAAATTCACTATTAGTCTCTAACCGCCTCAAAAGGATTCTTGGATGCTTGCTTCTCTTAAATTTCACACAACAAAATATGGCAGTTAAGAGAATACTTATTTTAAGTGCACTAAATTCAGTTGAATAAGGAGCTGAAAAAGTGGAATACAACTACCAAAGCTAATAGTTTGCTAAGAAGGGCACAAACACCATAAAGCTTGCAAAACAAATAAAACAAAACGGCTCATGAAAGATTACTCTTAATTATTCCATCAGTATATTCCTGTCCTCAAACTAGCAGTAGTGAATAGACTTCACACTCACCCTATCTACCCCCCAAAAAGAGGACCGGCATTCAAAGGGTGAGTTTTATTTCCATATTTTTTAAATTGCTGTTCAGAAGTTGTCTAGCAAGGCGGCATATTTCTACCAGAATTCCACAGGGGCGCTGATCCTCACTAGAACACTGAGGACAATCAGTCTCAAATTGCAGGTAAGTGTGAACAAGCCCACGTTCTGGTCAGCGCACAAGGACCCGCGCTGAAAATGCGATTAAAAGTTGTTTCAACTGTGGAGCAGTGATTACAGCTGTTTACAGCTCCAATTCCAAAGGAGAGTCTGCTCGTGCTGGCATCAGCTCTGGACACGAAAAAACAAGCACCGCGGGCAGAGAATCTTACCAGGAGCAGAAGGGCCAAGTTGCTGCCGTTAGTCCGCCAGAGGGGCAGTACCCGCACCTCCGCGGCCGGGAGTGCAGCCAACTTTCCCCAAGGCAGCCGGTAGCTGGGGGGCGGCGGGTGCCGGCCAGAGTTCCCAAATCCAGGGGTCTTGAGGAGTCTGGGTGAGCTAGACCAGGACCCAAGACAACCTGCCCCGGGGCAACCTCTCCCCGGCTCACCTGCCCCCTCCCTGGTCCGGCCCTGCAACTTGGCTGGAAGTGGCAGAGTCCTCCCCAGGGCCCTGTGGGGGAGGGCCCCCGCCCTGCCCACAAGAGGAGGGGGCCTCCGCCGCCGCCGCCGCCGCCCCTACTAGGTGACTCACCTGGTGCTGGTCCTGGGAGTGTGGGGGGAGTGTGGTTTCTCCCGGTTCCAGCGGCTGCTGCTGAGGTGATGGCTGCCCGAACTGGCGGGTGATGGGACCGTCAGGGTCGAGGCCACCGGGGCTGTTCATAGTGCCAGAGGTGCCGGGGGTGCTGGGGCCAAGGCGGGACTCGGCTCCCCGCTCCCGCCGCAACTCGGAGCGCAACTCTAGGTAGCAGCACAACGTCAGCAGGTGAAGGGCCAGCGAGAGGCCGAAGAAACCCAGGAAGAGCCGGCAACTGTTCCCTTCGCCCGCCCGGGCAGGGGCCCCGCGACAGCCGCAGCCCTGGCTCCTCCGCTCCCGCGGCGCTGCCGTGGGCAGAGGTTCCCTGCGCTCTACCTCTGGGTAGCCCATGGCCTCCGGAGACACCCACTCTCTGAGGCCCTGGAGCCGCCGCGTCTGCCTCAGCCGTTCAGGACCCCTGACAGGCGGCTACTGCCCTGCCATCGGCTGGGGGCTGCAGGGACCCGTTCCAGAGCAACGGAGGCTGAGCGGAACTGAGCAGGGAGCTGCCGCATGTGCAGCTCCACTCCGAGGGGTGGGAAAGGGAGGAGGAGGGGCGGGAGAGAGGGGCGGCCCGGCCCGCGGGGAGAGGGAGGGAGGCGGCCCAGGCCGACCCCGCCCCATCCCCCAAGAGGCTGCCTGGACGCCCAACCAACGGCCCGCCAAGCCTTGGCGCCCCGCCCCCTGCCATTCCACCCCGGGCCCCCAGCCACGGGGCGGGGCCTTGGGGGCGTGCGGGTTCGCCTCTGCCTGACTGCCCCACCCAGTTCTTCCCACTTGCGCCTGTCCCAGTTGGTGACCGCCGTTGTCGTTCATCCCTGGACTCCGCCCCAATTTAACCCTATAGCGCCTGTACCGGGGGCAGGAGAAGGCAAGGAGGGGGAGGCCAAGAGGAATTGGGGAACCTTGGAAAGAAAGGGAAGCAAAGAAAAAGAAACAGAAACTAGAATTAATAGAAATGTTTGCAATTAACTGCAGTTGTTAATAACATCATCCAGTACTTATCTGTTGCTTTCAATCTTCAAAGCGTTTAACAGACGTTAAACTAATTAAAACAGTTCTTGGTTTGGAATGAAACCATGCCTGCTGTGTTTGCAATCCTGTGGCGCGCCAAAAGAAAAAGGAGACCCAGAAGCCTGGGAGCCAAAGGGAGTGAGATTGGGGTGGGACTGAGGCAGCCCCACTCCTAGAGTGAACTGGGGCCTCAGTCTAAGTGGCTAAGAGGTGCACCTATGCCAGGTGGAAGTTAAGTGATGTTGGCCCACGTAGGTTCAAACAGTCCCTGAGATTCCCTGATATATTAATTAATTCAACAGATATGTGTGGGTCTCTTTTCAATGCCTCAAGTATTGTAGGAGATAATCCACAGCCAGGAGTTTTGAGTAAAGAATGTTGTCTTCAATGTGCAAATAGGGAAACTGAGGGCCAGGTGAGGTGCGTTTTTACAAGGGTGGTCCACAGAATGGCCAGGCAATATTGGCAGCTCTGTTTGCGGGCAAGTGTTCTGGCCTCTCCACCCCTCCCCTCCTCTCCCTGGAGTAGTCCCTGGGGGAAGTTCAACAGGTCAGCCAAATGTTCCAGATGTACACTGCTGCAACTGCAGCATCTTCAACAGCTGAACCAATAAGAAAAGGGTTCAGAGCAAAAACAAAACAAAACAAAAAGGCAAATGTCAGAACAATAGACCCTGAAATGAAGGATGGGAAAGGATTAGTTGAGTTGCAATGACAAGAGTTACTAGTCTGAGATTATAGTAAGCTAAATGACCATAGGAGGGGAAATATGTATGCTTCTTGGTCAGTATGTACTCCTATTCCCATGTCATGAATAATTAGCAGTTTTATTGATTTGTCAAGGGTAGGCCTGAGACCTCCGCTGGTGGGAAAAAATTAAAATAGGGAGATATAGAAGAGACAAAAGCAGAGAAACAAAACCAAAGCACATGGTGGAAAGGTCAGTCCAAAAAGCACAGAGGTCATAAACCTTAAATATATTAGCCACAGCCAACTTTTCTTCCAGACACTTTGTGAATGATCCCAGTGCTTCACGAAGAACTATTTGTCCCCTCATTGGTCCTTACCTGCAAAGAACATCATCATCATGAAGACAAGAAAATGTAAAAGGGCACTTAACAGCTAAACTAATCTCAGACTAATCTCAAGTCCTGCTTGTTCCATCTAGGAATTGTAGGCGCTTAACTGACAGAGCCATCCAGGCACCCCAGAAATTCTGGGTGCTAGAGGGAACTACAGAGCCAATTTACCTTCATTATTACAGCCCAGGATTTTTTAAAAACATTTTATTTATCCACTTGAGGGGCGCCTGGGTGGCTCAGTTGGTTAAGCGACTGCCTTCGGCTCAGGTCATGATCCCGGAGACCTGGGATCGAGTCCCGCATCGGGCTCCCTGCTCGACGGGGAGTCTGCTTCTCCCTCTCTTACTCCCTCCGCTTGTGTTCTCTCTCTGGCTGTGTTTCTCTCTGTCAAATAAATAAAAAATCTTAAAAAAAAAACATTTTATTTATCCACTTGAGACAGAAAGTTAGAGAGCACGAGCAGGGGGAGCGACAGGCAGAGGGAGAGGGAGAAGTTGACTTCCCACTGAGCCAGGAGCCAGATGTGGGGCTCAATCCCAGGACCTGGGTCATGACCTGAGCCCAAGGCAAAAGCCTAACGTTCTGAGCCAATCAGACACTCCTCACAACCTAGAATTATTATAGAGAATATTAAACTAGGAGGCAGTAGGCCTGACCTTGCCACTAGTTTGCTAGGTCGCTCTGATTAATTAAGTCACTGTGCCTTTTGGCCAGTGACTTTTTAGCCAGAAACATTAGTTTCTCCAACTGTAAAATGAGGAGTTGGCACTTTAACAGCTATGATATTGTGTTTTATCTGTGTTAGCACTGGCTATGTTGATTTGGTTGTATACACAGTTCAAAGAGACTGCCCTTGGTTTCTTAAACTGAAACGGAAACAAGTTAACAGCCATCTCGCTTACCCTCTTCTACTAGGCTTTTAACAGCCTGACTGAGACCCTAGGTTGCTCCATTGCCCTCACAAGACCTACAAATTGCTTTTGACCCAGAACCTCACTTTGGTTCCCCAGAGGAAGAACATGTCTTCATATGCAGTAAGTATGTTGAAATGGAGCAATCCAGTGAGGAATGTACATGGTTATTTTTTTAATTTTATTTCTTTATTTGAGAGAGAGAGTGAGAGAGAGAGAGAGAGCATGAATGGGGTGAGGGGCAGAGAGAGAGGAGGGAGCCCGACTCGGGACTCAATCCTGGGACCTTGGGATCATGACCTGAGCCAAAGGCAGCCACTTAACTGACTGAGCCACTCATGTGCCCTTACATGGTTATTTTTTAAATGTTTTGAAGTGTTACTTCAGATAGCTTCTATGCTTCCATAAATACCCCATCCCCTACAGTGTGGGTCTCAAAATGACAGCCGACAGGCCACATCCAGCAAACAGTTGTGTTGTATTTGTGCAGGTTGGCTAAAACTTTGAATTAAAAAAATTAATTGCCAGCCTTTAGAAATCAGGACATTTCACATAAAAATCAGGTTTCTGCTTTTCTCTCTAAAAAAAATCAGAAAACCTGCTAACACTGCATCCACATTCCCATATGGCTACAGTCAGCTAGAACTAACCCCTTGGAACAATGAAGTTCTACACTGTCATCCCTATGTCCTTCCCCTAATCTCCATTACTGCCCTTATCACTCATTTACCCTACCTATCTGGCCCCATGTAGTCTAGGAGACAAAATATCAGCTCCTTATCATGACCCATAATCTGCCTTTCCAATTTCATCTCCCACCATCATATAAGGAACCTATATTCCCACAAAATTAAATTCACTGACAATTCTCACACATCTGTGTCTTTGCATGAACTGGTTTCTTTGCCTGAAATGTTCCCACCTTGGACATCTGATAACTTTCTCAAGAAGCAAATCACATGTTCCCTCTTGTGCAGACCCACAACTCACTCCAAACAGATTTTCCCTTGTGCTTTCATGGTACCTTGAGCATGTCAATGTTATCATTAACCACACTGTATTTTTCTTTTTTCATATGTTTTCTCATCACTAAACTGTGAGCTCCCTGATGATAAGAACCATACCCTTTCCACTTTAGTAGTCCCAGTAACTAGCATAGCACCCACCACACAGTAGGCACCAATATTGTTTGTCAAATTAATGGGCCATGAAGTCTGCCATGGTAACCTAGATTACCTAGAATTCCAAAAAAGGAAATGGGCCAAGGGATGCCTGCCAGTACCACTTATGAAGCACCTACTATGTAACACATTATGGAAAGATATAAAGGTAACTGAACCAAATGACAATTGTGCAATTATCCTCTTTTTTTGTACTACTGTTGGAGTTATGGATAACCTAGAAAAGTAAATAACCCATAAATTCAAATATAGTTGGTTTTTAGTACTTCACTGGCTTTTTGTCCCATCAAGTTTACCTTCCTAATTTTGTTTGTCTGGGCTTAATATTAAAATAATATAGTTGCCAATGCTTGAATAATAAACATTCAAAACAAGTCGGCAGCCTCTGACAGAATATGATAAGGTGTTGGCCGAGGGCTGGTTTTAAACACCTCTTTGCTCTAGTTAATCTACAGAGGAGTGCCTGGCTGGCTCAATCGGTTAAGTATCTGCCTTCTGCTCAGGTCACGGTCCTGGGATCTTGGGATCCAGTCCTGTGTTGGGCTCTCTGCTCAGCAGAGAGCCTGCTTCTCCCTCTGCCTCTCACCCTGTTCGTGCTCTCTCTGTCTCTCTCAAATAAAAAAATAAATAAATAAAATCTTAAAAAATATATACAGAACAAGTCATTGACATAGAGCTCACAGAATTGGCTCTCACCCACCTGTCGATAAGTAGATAGATAGCTGGGGGCGGGACATGGTCTTAGGACTTGAATCCTGGTTTAAATCCCAGCTTATGCACTTACCAGCTGTGTGACTTAGAACAGATAATTTTTGCCTGTCTTGGAGAGCCTCAGTTTTCTTACCTGTAAAATGGAGATGGCAGCATATATTTTGTGAGATAGCTGTGCTTAAAATGGGATGCTATATGTCAAAGTGTCTGGCACATAATAAACACACAGTAAATATTAGTCCCTGCTATATAAGAGACTTCCACCAAATGGAGATGAGAGGAAAACTATGTAACACTACTCAAGAACACATAAAAATGCAGAAAAGCATCCATATGCTTTGCTCTTGCCAAATGCCTGTCCCCTTCTTTTATATTGTTGAAGTTGAGATAGGACCCTTATGTTCCCACCGCCTTCTCCTGAACTCTTGATTCATGTATCATGTATTGAACTTCCTCCTCTCCATTTTCACTTGGATATCTAAAAGACATCTTAAAATCAACATAATCAAACCCAAAGCCTTTCTCTCCCAAAATGTGCTTATCCCTTGGTCTTATGCATCTCAGCAAATACAGGTCCATCCTCCCATTGCTCAAGACAATCACTGTGAAGTTATTCTTGAAACCTCTCTCTTTCTCTCTCTCTCTCTCTCTTTTTTGGGGGGGGGAATATGGAGATAGAAAATCCCAAGCAGTCTCCATACCCAGTGTGGAGCCTGGCAGGGGGCTTTATCTCATGACCCAGAGACCATGACCTGAGCCGGAATGAAGAGTTGGATGCTTAACCAACTGACCCACCCAGGTGCCCCTTGAATCCTCTCTTCTTTGAACACCTCACATCCAATCTGTCAGCGAATGATGCCTTCCAAGTATACCTAGGGGGTGCCTGGCTGGCTCCATCGGTAGAGCATGTGACTCTTGATCTTGGAGTCATGAGTTGAGCCCCACGTTGGAGGTAGAAGTTCCTTAAAAAACAAGAACAACAACAACAACAACAAAAATATACCTAGAACCTGACCGTTTCTCTCTACCACCCCACCATCACCATCATCCAAGCTCCCATGCTCTCTTACTGGATTACTACTTTAGCTGTTTCCCAGGTCTCTATGCTTTTTGCTTTTGTCCTTACCACCCTATACTCTATTCTCTACCCTGTAGGCAGAGGCTTTCTGTTAAAATGTTAAATCAGAGCCTATCAATCCTCTGTTCCAAATCCTCCAATGGTCTCCACCTCCTTCAGAGTCCCTGCCTTAGTCCCACAGGATATGATTGATGGCCATCTACTGAGCTCCTCTCCTGATACTGTTCTCCTTACATTCTGCTCCAGACACATTGATCTCTTTGCTGTTCCATGAACTTGCAAAGCATGCTCCCACTTAAGAGTCTTTTTACTTGTCTTTCCTTCTGCCCAGAATGCTATCCTGACTTATCCCTTGCTTCTTCCAGATCTCTTCTTAGGTGTCACCTTCTCAGAGAACCTTTCCTTGACCAATTTCCCATCACTCTCTGTCTCCTTCCCTTGCTATGTTTTCCTTCCTAGCACCTATCACCATCTGAAATATTATATATGCATTTGCTTATTGTATGATTCCCCTGAAGTCACAGCTAGAATATCAGTTTCATAAGGGCAAAACATTTTGTCTGTTTTTGTTTACTGCTTTATCTATTAGGCCAAGAATAATACCCAACACACAATAGAATCTCAATGTTTGTTGATGGAATGACTTCATTCCCTACTAGAGTAAGAGAAAGGAGAAAGGAGGACTGGTTAGATGTGTTACTGCATAGGCAAGGGCTTTTCTTCCAGGATAGTAAAGTAGAAAGAATAGCTCTCTTGTTGTATATGAGGCAACTTCCCACAGAGAAATATATGCAAAAGACCACACAACTAACTAGAGGAGAGGGTAAGGAAGTAAAGGAATATTGATAGAATATTTATGTCCTATGTGCTAGCCTTGCTCATAAACTTCGGTGGGAGGTTAGTATTATGAACGTTTCACAGATTAGGAAACTGAAGCATTTAAGAGACAAATTAGATGACTGGCCCAAGTTCATGTAGCCACAATGTGGTTTTCTGAATTTGAAATCTAAGTCTGACTGGCTCAAATATTCCATACTCTGTTCTCAAACTTATCTCCCAACTATGGATAGATTCAAAATTCAGCCTCATAGAGGTAGACATGCAGAGACTGTGAGATTCCTGGAATGGCAGAGTGATAAACCAGCTGGAAGTCAGAGTTTCTTCTCCCACCAGCCTGGCTGCTGCTGACATATCCTTTTACCCCACTCTAAGGCTACTGTGTATACTATGATTAGATGAATGTGCTTAAATCTGGGCCCATCAGGTCATTCTTCTGTACAGTAACCCTTAATAACTTCCCCTTGACTATTTAATAGTAACCTAAGTTAGGTTATCCTAACATCCAAGGCCTTCAAATGTGGCTAGATTGAAACTACCATTTCAGTCATGCTGTTGCTAGGCCTTGACAAAATATAGCCTCTGCATAACTGTAGCTCTCATTGTCCAGGAGCAAGTCTATGCTCTTGCCCTTTTACATTTTGCTGACATTACTCTCCTTCTTCTTTCCAATATCATGTCCATTCCCCTTTGCCTATTTAAAATCAGCATGTTCTTCAAAGCCCAGCTCAAGTTTCCTCACCTCATCCTGCCTGCCCGCAGTGCTTTCAACCAGGACACTTTCCCTTTACAACTCGGGAACTCAGAATAAGCCACTCATAATTACAAATCCTTCTGCCATTCTGTGTGAACGTCTCATTTCTCCCAAATTATAGCCAATGCTCTTCAAAGGGTAAGAACTTGTCTTAGCTCCCACAGGGCCTACCTTAGGTAGGTGCTTCCCAAATCTTTGTTAATGGCTAAAGACTCAGCAGAGATTAATTTGAGCAGGGGTTTGAAGGCAGAAGGGTTTGATGGAGAGAAGACAACTGTTCTACATGGGAAGTAGAGTAAAATAGAATGCTAAGCACATTTCATGTTGAGAAAAAAAAGTAAAACTCACACCAAAGAAGGAGGAAGGGCAGCAGACCTCTAACTTGCTGGAGCCATGGCTGACAGGAATGTTTGCAGAAATCCATGAAGCTATGATAAGGAGATAAAAATTCTTCTTGCTGGAATTTTCATTTTTGCAATAAAGTCTTTGGCTACTCATGGGTAGCTGAGCATATGAGGAGGCTCTCACTTCATGAGAGATATATTTCATTCAAAAATAGAAAACCTTGTTGCTGGCAGAAAATCATTTGCATTCATCCCCTGCAATGTGTGTCAGTCCCACCATTCAGGCCACCAAGTAGCCTAGAAACAGGTTGCATATTCCACAGAGCTATTGCTACATGTTATATCGGAATTATAGTGAGATCTCAGATTTAGTTTCTGGCAGAGTAGGGCTTTAAGAGAATCTTTGGCAGTGAGTGTCTTTACAGGTTTTCACATCCTCCAAACAACTATGTGTGGTATATAGAGTGGCCATTTGCCTTCATTTTAAAAAGGAGGAAACTGAAGCCCACAGGGATAGGATGATTTGTCCGAGGTCACACAGTCAGGGTACCTGACTCAGCCTAGGGTTCTTTTTTCTACTAAACTGTCATAAGTCTACCACACTTATGTTTGCTAGTTGATCTGGCCAGTTTATTGACTGTGCTCATAATATGCATGTCCTCATCATGAGAATTAAGGAACAGATTAAAGGATCTGAGCCTGAGAGAGTGAGGGACCTTTGGGGTACAATATTGACGTTGTGATAAGTAACCTGAGACAGGACTTGGAAGACTTTAGAGTTATAATAAATTTCCCAATCTTGCAACATCTTCCCCCAACCCACTAGATTATATTGAATGAGTACTGTTGGATTTGTGTGGTTTAAGTATTACATTCATTCAACAAATATTCATAGAGTGCCTATTGTATGACAGATACCATTCCAAATGCTAGGGATACACCAGTTGACAAAAAAAAAAAAGAATTCATCCAATTTATAATTGAAAAGTAAGAACTCTGTTTTTCACAAGTACAATTTAATAGCAGAGTGCCTTTACATGGCCTTATCTCTCCTCCCACTACACCTCTGAGCTGGGCCAGACTCTTGGGCACACTCCTAGGGTTTAGGAAGTGCCATATCCTAACTGTTTTAGGATCTCCAAACACTGAGCAAAAGGTATAAGTTATCCCAATTCAAAGGTTTTCCTCTAAGTCAGGAAAACTAGCAAATGCAGTTCTGGTTTAAGAAATACTAAGTAAACAGCTTATTAGAATGTGAACACCCAGTCATTAAGCACCTGCCTTCAGCTCAAGTCATAATCCTGGGATCCCAGGATCAAGCCCTGCATTGGCTCCTTGCTCAGCAGGAAGCCTGCTTCTCCCTTTCCCACTCCCCTGCTCATGTTCCCTCTCTAGCTGTTTTTCTCTCTGTAAAAAAAATAAATAAAATCTTTTTTTTTAAAAAAAGAATGTGAACACCCTTCTTATCTGCTTAGCACTTGCTTAAGTAAAAGCCTGGGAAAGGAACTTACAAAGTAACTGTTTGGCTCCTGAAAGGATGGGAAACATGGGAGCCTATGTCTAAGATCAACGATCAATGCCTGAAGATAAACTCTGAGTTGAACCTGAGTCTTAGGGCATAAATGTCTAATAAGAGACTTGTTAGTGTGTGTATGGGTGTATGATGAGTAAGAGAAGGTATAAGAGAATGCTTTTTAAAATGGAAAGTGCTATACAGATTAAGATTTTAGAATAATAACTACCTTGAGCCATGTGGGTGGCTCAGTCATTTAAGCATCCAACTCTGGGCTTTGGCTCAGATCATGGGTCATGAAATTGAGCCCCCACCACAGGATTCTGTGCTCAGCAGGGCACCTGCTTAAAAGGTGTCTCTGCCCCTCCCCCAACTCATGCATGCACTTGCATACACACTCTCTCTCAAATAAATAAATAAATAAATCTTTAAAAGAAATAATAGCTACCTTGTGTGAGTTCCGAGCATGTGCCAAATACTATGCTAGGCAAAGTAACATGTGTTTATCTCATTTAACTTTCAGGAACAACTTTTTGAGGTAAATTGTTTATTTTCCTACATGTTTAGAAAAATGAGTCTAAAGAAAAGTGAAGTAACACCCCTAACGCCCTCCAACTAGTAAACAGTAGTGTTAAGACTAAAATGCAGATCTGTCCTAATTCAAAAGCCCACATTTTTTCCATTATGCCATAATAAACAATATATTTTGCATACTCGGAAACCGAAGAAATAAGGGGTTTTGAGAAATTTTCAAACTGGAATCTGTTAGATAATAGATGGTGCTACGATTTCTTTTTTATTATTTAAATTCAATTAGCCAACATAGAGTACATCATTAGTTTTTGATGTAGTGTTCAAAGATCCATTCGTTGCATGTAACAGTGCTCCTCACATCACAGGCCCTTCTTAAGGCCCATCACCCAGTTATCCCATCCCCCCACCCACCTCCCTTACCACAAACCTCAGTTTGCTTCCTGGAGTCAAGAGTCTCTCATGGTTTGTTGGTTGGTTTCCCTCTTTGATTTCTTCCCATTCAGTTTTCCCTCCCTTCCCCTATGATCCTCTGCACTATTCTTTATATTCCACATGTGAGTGAAATCATATGATAATTGCCTTTCTCTGATTAACTTATTTCACTTGGCAGAATACCCTGCAGTTCCATCCATGCTGATGTAAATGGTAGGTATTTATTCTTTCTGATGGCTGGTAATATTCCGTATACGAACCACATCTTCTTTATCCATTCATCTGTTGAAGGACATCTTGCATCTTGACTCCTTCCATAGTTTTGACTATTGTGGACATTGCTGCTATGAACATTGGGGTTCATGTGCTCCTTCTTTTCACTACATCTGTATCTTTGGGGTAAATACCCAGTAGTAAAATTGCTGGGTTATAGGGTAGCTCTATTTTTAACTTCTTGAGGAACCTCCATACAGTTTTCCAGTGTGGCTATACCAGCTTGCATTCGGTGGTACATTTTCTTCATCCCAATATAATCTTATAGTCTAATTGAGAAGATTACAATATTTTAGCCAAGTCAAACTGATCTTGAAAATAACAAAACCAAATAAGAAAACTCTAGCAGTAGAAAATAGAGACTCAGGAGATTACATAAGATAGTACCAAGGAGAAATGGCAGTGTGTCTGGTGGCAGAGGGGGTCTGCAAAGTATTACTGCAAATAGTCTCAGTGAAAACTTCCCAGAAGACCTTGTATTGGTTCTTTCATTTGTATATTTGTAACTCCATTCATTTGTCTTTCCACCTTTCATAAATTTTTTTTAAGATTTTATTTATTTGACAGCGAGAAACACAGCTAGAGAGGGAACACAAGCAGGGGAAGTGAGAGAGGGAGAAGCAGGCTTCCCACCGAGCAGGGAGCCTGATGTGGGGCTCGATCCCTAGTCTCCGGTATCATGACCTGAGCCGAAGGCAGTCACTTAACCAACTGAGCCACCCAGGCGCCCCTCTTTCCACCTTTCAAAGAGTTATTGCACACTGGCTGTAGGCACTTACATTCACAGAACTTCTGTGAACACTGTGAGCAAATGAATGAATACCCAGGAGGCTCAAGTCAGCCAGTCATAGGTCTGTGGCAGTCCTGACCACCATCTTAACCCTTCTTTTCATACAATCTCAGTTCAACTCCATCCACCTAGGGATTTTGTTTTTTCCTGTGGGAACCTATCTCTAACTCTAGGAAGACAGGTTTTGCTTGACTGAAATATGCTTTATAGCAATGGCCACTGAAGAATAAGCTTCTACGAACTGAGTCTTGAGGAGGGGTCTGGAAGTTGAGCTTTACCTAGTAATAAACAGAAGGTAGGATCCATAGAAGCAGAATTTGGGACACCAAGCCATACCTAAGGGAAAGAAGCTGCCCTTAGGAATGTGCCAAACTGCTTGACAAGGGAAACTGGCTTCTGACAGGGAAGAAGGTGGCAGCCCAGAGAAGTTAGATGCCCTAAGTGTCATTATTATCCACCCTTGGGCTCAGGACCAGATGTGACATCCCTAGTTTAGCAGAACTTCACTTTGTTTAACCTTTAGAGTTCCAAAAATCATGACCATTTTATTTTCTCTGCCTCTACAGCTGACTTAAGAGGTCAGAACTAGAAGAACCTTTGGAGACCACTAGCCCAAGCCATTCATTTTTTTGGAAGAAGAAACTGAAGTCCAGAAAGATCAACAATCATGCCCATTGAGTGAATGAATTAACTAGACCAGAACCTATTGCTCCTCCCTGCTTTCCCCCTAAACCACTAGCTTATGTATCTATACCTGACAATCTTAAAGCATTTTCAAAGCACATGAATTACATTTGTTTAACTTCTGCTAAATTCAAAGTATGAAACAAGAAATTGACTAAAAATCACCAGTCTTGCTTCTGACTTCCAGTTCTATTCTCTACCAACCCCCAATAATTTGCCTAGTTTGTACGTTGCCATGAGATAGTCCTCCATTTTACCCAGTCTTACTCCTGTATTCAACCAGCTGAATGCAAATCCTTAATCTTACTTTGACTGTCTCAGAATCCCCCTGCAAAAAAAGGATTGTGCAACTGATCTTAATTTTTTAATTAATAACGTTTATTTTTTAAAAAGCAGCTGCTACACTGCCCCTTAAATGCACTCTGAACATTTTTAAATTTGAGGAAGAAATAAAAAGTTTCTACTACAAATGGTTTCTACATAAAACTTCCCTTTTGGAAGGGTCCCCACTGGCAAACTACCACATAAAAAGCCCCAACCTCCAAGGGGGTGATCAGACTTATTCTGGACAAGTCAGGGAACTTCTTTCTGCAGAATCTGATGAAGCCAAAAACTTGATGTCAAAGTAATTTGCTTCTTCCAAATATGTCTTTTGGGAAAGCTAGAGAACAGAATTCTGAGAAGAGCTGGCTGGAGGAAGCATTGGTTGAAATTATAGCTAACATAGTTGTTGTTTTGAATTTTTCTCCTTTAAAAAAAGTTAAATTGAAAATGTCATAGTGAACAGAGCTGAATGCTTCCAGTTTAGACAAACAGGCAAAAAGAGAAGCCCATTTGGCTTATAGAAAGGCAAACTAGTGTTAAAGGATAATTTTTAAAGGTAAAATCATGACTCTCATGCAAATATAAAAGGAACACATGTCAAACATTTTATTTAACTCATTAATTAATGAGGGAAGCTGTAATTCAAAGAACATAGATTCCCATAAGTAATTATGAATGCTAGAATGAATTTTCAAATAGCTGCAAAACTGGTCAATATCCATGGGACAATAACCAACTGAATTACACCAGACAAAATTCATTTGCAGTTCTATGGATAAGAATATTTTGCATTACTATTGGTTTTCTACAATTTATAGAGTTGTTGAATAGCTCAAAAAAAAAAAAAACCAAAATCATGTAACACAGAAGAGTGCCCAAGTCATGAAATCCTGTTCTTTTTTGTCTATTCAGTCTTTTACAAATATCCTTGACACTAGAAAGAACTGTTGCAATCAGGCTGCTTTAAGGTCAGCAGGCCCCATAACCCTTGGGGCCCTGATCAGGAGGCAGCCAGGAGGATGGCCTAAGAAAACTGTTGGGAGTGTAATGTGACACTTATAAGAGAATTAACAATGACTAAATGATTAAAGATATGAAGAGTGGCTTTTCCAAAGCCTCAGGAGCTAGAAAATCTGACAAGTGGAGAGATCCACCCATGAGACTGAAAGCAGCTGGTGATGGCCTGAGAAGGTCCGTTAAAGGAAAACACATGTCTCTCTTTGCTACTCTATCTTACAGGGCCCAACTCAGGACATCTGGTTGAAATACAACACCTTGATTCTTGCCTAGCAACAAAGTACAAGTAAATACAATCCCCATGAACAGGCCCACTGGGAAACTTCAGGAACACATTAAAGAGGATTGTGGAGAATTCTGCCAATTTTTCTAGCACTCTGTGTATTGTGTAACTGATTTTCTATTAAATGCCCATATACATTTTGCTTTTAAGTATGCCTAAAAACCAGTAGAGGTCCCAGAAATCCAAAACAAACTGGAGTGGTTTTTTTTTGGCAGTTCTATCCATTTTTTGGCAATACTCATCAACTTACCTTTCTTCTCATTCCTTCATTGACCAGCTTGGAGATACCTGGTATCCTGGAATCTCTTAAATAGTACGGAAGAACAACATACGACATGGAGTAACATGAACACTTTTGTAGTTACCCCTTCCCTGCTCGCCTCTCCATCAACAGCCTACTACATTAGGCAACTATAAAAGACATGAAACAGATAATTTACACATACACACACACACACACACACACACACACACACACACATAGGAAAAGAAACCCACTTGTTATAATTCAGGAGCTACCCAGATTTATATCAAATCTAAAACTCCTATAGTTCTCAGATGGTGTGATTTAACACATTCAACCACACTGGTACTAAAGAACAATAACCCTTTGTACTTACTAAAGTATAAAATATTATCAGAATTATGTCGGTTTGGTTTGCAGGGAGAGGATGGAAAGAGATCTACGTGTGTTCCAGCAGTAGGATAAGTTAGGACAATTATTTTGAAGGGCAATTTGACAATACATATCAAAAGTCATAAAAAAATTCATGCCCTTTCACACAGTAATTCCAGTCCTGGAAAATTTTCAGTAAGGTAATCATTCAAAAGAAAGACAAAACTAGGACACCTGGGTGGTGTCAGTTGGTTAAGCGGCTCCTTCGGCTCAGATCATGATTCTGGAGTCCCAGGATCCAGTCCAGCATCAGGCACTCTGTTCAGCAGGGAGTCTGCTTCTCCTTCTGACCTTTCCCCCACTCTCATGCTCTCTCTCTGTCATTCTCTGTGTCTCAAATAAATAATGAAAATATTAAAAAAAGACAAAAATATACATACAAAACACATTTTATGTGCCATTATGAACAATCTCCAAAAGCTGGAAATAGCCAAATATCCAACAAAATCAGAGTAATTAAGTGAATTAAGATGCATATATCAAATGGAATTAAGTTATGTAGTCAATAAAAATCATAATTCTGAGGGCTGCAATAAACATAGAAAAGCCTAGATACAATAACATTAAGAGGTTAAGAAGCAAAAATAAAACATACAACTGTATAGACATTTTCACTGTAATTCTATAAAAACATATCTCCAGAAACAACTGTGTTTGGTTGTGGAAGTACAGATAAAAATAATTTCTTCCTTTTTCTCTTATGAAGTACAGTTTTAAAAATAAGTTTAAAATAAATCTAAAGCAAATAAATAAATGAAGCTGTGCTGGCCTGACACCTAGAAGCTTAATACCAGCATCTCTTCTCTCCCTGGGCTGCCCTTCCAGATCTACCAGCTCCTGCCATCTGCTTCTAATCCTGCAGGAGGAAAGGGAGAAAAAGGGAGTGTTGCTAAATGAGAGGAACACAAGATAATATGCCTGTGACAGCCAGAAGACTTATCATTGCTGAATGCCTCAGTTTACTATGCTAAAAAAGTTGAGCATTCCAGTGGAATAGGTTCTCCTCTGTGCCTCCATTTAAATTTCTTTAACAATAAAATACATTTATTTTTAGCAACTGTAAAAATAAGTATTTCTTTTGCAGAGGACATAATAGCTACTTTTTATTTATTAAATGTTTATTTGAATAGAAGTTATAAGAATAAAGAACATTTAAAAATCATAACATTCATAATTTCATCACACAAATAATTTCCCTTTCTGAATGTTACTTGCAATGACCATATGATTTGTATGTACT
Organism: Spilogale gracilis; assembly: GCA_004023965.1. Lineage (NCBI taxonomy): Eukaryota > Metazoa > Chordata > Mammalia > Carnivora > Mephitidae > Spilogale > Spilogale gracilis. Next base: position 4,810 of record PITA01021875.1, on the reverse strand, counting down.
GCAATTATGGTATACATCTTATTTTGAATCATGTTTTCTCTAACCATTATATCATAAGTATGTTTTCATTTCTACAGTTTTCATCGTTATCATTTTAAAGTTTTTTTTTGTCTTGAGAGAGAGAAAGTGCGTGCTAGTGGAAGAGGGGCAGAGGGAGAAGGATAGACAGAATCTCAAGCAGGCTCCATGCTCTATTGGAGTCCAGTGTGGGGCTAGATCTCACCACACTGAGATCATGACATGAGCCAAAAGCAAAAGTCTGATGCTTAACCGACTGAGTCACCCAGGTACCCCATAGTTATCATTTTTTAAGAGATTTTTTAAATTTGTCAGAGAGAGAGAGCAAACAAGTAGGGGGAGGGGCAGGCAGAGGGAGAATTAGACCACTGAGCAGGGAGCCTGATGCAGAATTCGATCCCAGAACCCCAGGATCATGACCTGAGCCAAAGACAGATGCTTAACTGACTGAGCCACCCAGGTGCCCCTATAGTTTTTCATTTTAATGACTTCACTGTATTTCCTACTATTGGTGGATCATTATTTATTATGCTGCATCCCTAGTTTTGGTTGTCTGAGTTGTTTCCAATTTTTTTGCTAGTCTCTATTTCATTATGTTGAAGAGGAAAGAAACTCTTCTTAAAAAAAAATATTTTCTTTAAGAGCGTGAGAGAGAGAGCACAAACAGGGATAGTGGCAGACAGAGGCAGAGGGAGAAGCAGACTCCCTGCTGAGCAGGGAGCCCGATGCAGGACTCAATCTCAGAACCTTGGGATCATGACCAGAGCCGAAGGCAGTCACTTAATTGATGGAGCCACCCAGATTGCCCCAGACAGAAGCTCTTTTGAGAAGTATTATTTAGCTTACTATGGTAAAAAGACTTCCAAGTAGCTTTTCCAACTTCCCCTTTTATTGAGAGTCTATACCTTGGCTTTCCAGTATTCTATAACAGGGATTGTCCTCTAAGATGACTCTTAGAAAGCAGCCAATATATAAATTTTGGAGAGTACTGACAGCCAGAATAAAACTGCTGCTGGATTTTGCCCTATTCTGTCTGACTAGATAGGGGAATGTCCCTCCTATGGGACAGATCAGAAGGAAGGCATTAAACTTGTTTTCCTGGACTAGACAGGGGTTTATGTAGACCTAAGCTCACTTCCCAGCTCTAGCTCTTGCTAGCTGTGTAATTGGCTCACCTCTTTTAAACTGGGCCTCAGCCCCTCAGCTATAAATGAAGAAATACACTAGATAATATTAGAGTCTCTTCTTCTCTCCTATGTGAGAGAGAGAAATTTGTCCCACTCCCCGCTTTTAATCCCAACCCCTCCCACTTCTGTAGAGGCTGTGACCATTAATTATATCCTGTCAACAACATTTTTAATTTCTCCCTGTCTTCTGCTTCCTTCCGTTGTCTATAAACATACTCAGATACTTCTCATTCTAAAAACCATCCCTAGATCGAGCCACCACTTCAAGATTTAATTCCTTTATTTCCTTCTGTCACCAAACTAAAAACTGGTCATCTATACACACATCTGTATTTCCTCTACAAGGTCACCAATAAAAGCCTAATGTCATTTATTCCTTTAAATTATTCTCCTTTGCTAACTACTTCTTCTGTTGGCTTTGCTGGGGCCTCTTCTCCCACTTCTAATAGTAGGTTATTCTGAAACTGTTAAGTGAGGAAATAGGATATAAGATTACATGCACAGTAAAAGATATACATGAAAAGCCTATGAGGAAGAAATACTTCCAAATGATACAATGGTTGATTTAGGTGGCTTGATTTTTGTAGATTTTTTCTTTTTTCTACTTTCCAAATTCCTGTGATATGGTTATATTGTTTTTGTAATTCAAAGTCGTATTTACTAGGGGCGCCTGGGTGGCTCAGTCAGTTAGGCATCTGCCTTCGGCTCAGGTCATGATTCCAGGATCCTGGGATAGAGCCCTGCATCAGGCTTTCTGATCAGCAGGGAGCCTGCTTCTCTCTCTCCCTCTGCCTGCTGCTCCCAACGCTTGTGCTCTCTCTCTGTCAAATAAATAAATAAAATCTTTAAAAAAGAAGTTTTTATTAGAAAAATTAAATGTATGCAGGTGCCATCCCCAATTCTACCCTTTGTCCTCTTTATTCTCTCTTGTGTCTCTTCTCCTTTGGTGATGCCATCTCTTCCATGCACTTAATCATACCCTTAATGATAATGTCTTCCATATCCAAATCTTTAGTACCTGGTGATCTTTTGGATTTCTAGCCACCATCCATTGGAAAGTACCATCTGGAGGTACTTGCTACTATTTCACATTCAACACCACTTTTTCTATTAGCAAGAAACCTTAATATATTCATAATATTGGCCATTTCCTCATTCCCCAAAGCTAACAGTTAAGTCCTTTTCAACCTAGGCAAAACTACCATCCCTTAACTTAGCAAACTTTTAATAGGTCTTTCCACTTTCTTCTTTATTCTTTGCATATACTAGCATGTATGATTTGTTTAAAATATGAAGTAGATCATGTTACTTCCCCTTTAATACTCTCTAATGATTTCCATCTCAATCAGAATAAAATTCAAAGTCCTTACTATTGTCTATAGGTCACTACATGGTCTTGACCTTGGCTATATCTCTGAGCTCATCTCCTCTCCCTGGTGATATCATCTGCTCCAACGGTCTTCTTTCTGTACCTCTTCCCCCAACCCTATAGAACTTCTCTTGTTTCAGGGTTGTTGCACTTGCTGTTCCTTCTGCCTTGACTTCCCTTTAGTCTCCTACACTTCTCTACCTCTGTCTGTCTATATGAGAGAGTATAGCTTTTTCCTTCTCATCCTTTAGCTCTCAGCCTCAATATTGTCCCATTTAGAGGCCTCCCAAGATTACCCTGTCCAAAGGATGTCCACCCAGGTTGTTCTGTATTACAGCACCCTGTCCATTTCTTTCAGAGTATATCTCAAAATTTGCAATTTCAGTGTTTTTTTTCTTTTTGATTTACTTTCTATCTCATTCCCTGGACTGTAAGTTCTGTGAGGGTGGTTAACATTTTAATTTTTTTCATTGCTGTATAACCCAGAACCTAGAATGGTCATTGGTATGTAATATTCCCTCAATAAATATATGCCAAATAATTAGTTGAATGATTTGTTATGATTATAATCTTTTCCTGAATATTTGCTAAGTATGTAAAATGTGCCAGGCATTTTTGCATAACTTTTATCATTTAATTCTTTTGGAGGTGTTTTATTTTTTTATTTTTTAAAATTTTATTATTTATTTATTTATTTATTTATTTATTGTTATTGTTACTTAAATTTTTTTCCAGTGTTCCAAGATTCATTCCCCATTCCCCACACCCAGTGCTCCATGCTTTAGGTGTCCCCAGTACCCACCACCAAGCTCTCCCATCCCTCCACCCACCTCCTTCCAAGTCCCTCAGTTTGTTTCTGTGCCCAAAGTCTCTGTTGTTTCATTTCCCTCCCTGGATTACCCTATTTCCACTTACTTTCCTTCTCCCACTGTCCTCCAGGTTACCCCTCATGTACCGCAAGTAAGTGAAACCATGTGATACTTGACTTTCTCTACTTGGCTTATTTCACTCAGCATAATCTCTTCCAGTCCAGTCCATGTTGCTACAAAAGTTGGATATTCATCCTTTCTGATGGAGGCATAGTATTCCATTGTATATATGTACCACATCTTCTTTATCCATTCATCTGTTGATGGGCAACTTGGCTCCTTCCACTTTTATCATTTAATTCTTTTGGAGGTGTTTTAAACAGAGATCTTTCGTAAAATCAAACTTTTAATTTTGAGGAAGTTATAGAATCACATGCAATTGTAAAAATAATACAGGGATCCCATTTACACTTTGCCCAGTTTCCCCCAATGGTAGCATCTTGCAAAACTATAGTACACTATCATAACCTTGATAATAACATTGATACACTCTACTAAATGTATTCAGATATCCAAACTTTACTTGGAATACGGATGCCAAGATTCTCAACAAGATCCTTGCTAACAGGATCCAACAATACATTAAAAAGATTATCCACCATGACCAGGTGGGTTTTATCCCAGGGATGCAAGGGTGGTTCAACACTCGCAAAACAATCAACGTGATAGAACAAATCAATAAGAGAAGAGAGAAGAACCACATGGTATTCTCAATTGATGCAGAAAAGGCATTCGACAAAATACAACATCCGTTCCTGATCAAAACTCTTCAAAGTATAGGGCTAGAGGGTACATTCCTCAACCTGATAAAATCTATCTACGAAAAACCCACAGCGAATATCATCCTCAACGTGGAAAAACTGACAGCCTTTCCTCTGAGATCAGGAACAAGGCAAGGATGCCCACTCTCACCACTACTGTTCAACATAGTGTTAGAAGTCCTAGCAACAGCAATCAGGCAACAGAAAGAAATAAAAGGTATTCAGCTTGGCAAAGAGGAAGTCAAACTCTCACTCTTTGCAGACAACATGATACTCTATGTGGAAAACCCAAAAGACTCTACCCCCAAACTACTAGAACTCATCCAACAATTCGGTAATGTGGCAGGATACAAAATCAATGCACAGAAATCAGTTGCATTCTTATACACTAACAATAAAAAAATAGAAAGGGAAATCAGAGAATCGATTCCGTTTACTATAGCACCAAAAACTATAAGATACTTAGGAATAAACCTAACCAAAGAAGTCAAGGATCTGTACTCGAGGAACTACAGAACACTCATGAAAGAAATTGAAGAAGACACAAAGAGATGGAAGAGCATTCCATGCTCATGGATCGGAAGAATAAACATTGTCAAAATGTCT
>PITA01021874.1:0-31669 GCA_004023965.1 Spilogale gracilis | reverse complement strand
TTTTTTTTTTTTAAAGATTTTATTTATTTGACAGAGAGAAACACAGCCAGAGAGGGAACACAAGCAGGGGGAGTGAGGGAGAGAGAAGCAGGCCTCCCGCCGAGCAGGGAGCCCGATGTGGGGCTCGATCCCGGGCCTCCGGGATCATGACCTGAGCCGAAGGCAGTCGCTTAACCGACTGAGCCACTCAGGCGCCCCACTTTTGGAAACATTTTTATTATCCTCTGTTTTGGCAGATAAGCAACGTAGCCAAAAGAAGTTTGTCTATACTAATTAAAAGTTCTAGAGAGCAATTTTGAAAATATATAAAAGCTGGAAGCGGCAAGTTGTAAAAATGACTGCAAATTCTTGGACCCACTTCCCATTTGATGTGGAGTCTGATTTCCCATCCCCTGAGATCTGGACTGGCCTTAGTGACCTGCTTGTTAACAACAGATCAGCAAAGGCCATGGGGTTTCAGCAGGTTCTCTGGGAACCCTTGCTCTGAAGCATCCCCTCTGGATCCCCAGTCCCCAAGCTATGAGGAGCTCAAGCCTCAAAGGGAGGACATGTGAAGGTGCTCTGGGTCAACGGCCTCAGCTGAGCCAGTGTTCAAGTCACTTCACCCCAAGTGACAAGGGAGGGAAGAAGCCTCCAGATGATCCCAGCCCCCAGCCATTGACGTCTTCCTGGCAGCGTGGGTCTTCCACACTCAAGCCCCGGATATTATGGAGCAAAGACAAGCCATCCCTGCTGTGCCCTGACCGAATTCCTGACCTGCAGAATCAGTGAGCATAATAAGATGGCTGTTGTTACACAACACTAAGCTTCAGGGGTGGTCAGAGAGGCAATAAATAAACTGGAAAATGAGTGCTAACCTAAAGCCTCTACCTAATTACCACATTTCATCTTTTCATCACCAGCAGAGCCTAGATTTCATTACTTAGTACAGATAAGTCATTCATGCAGAAGTCACACACCACACAGATCCACATTCTAGGACAGGGCAAAGAAATTATCCAAAAGTAACTCTGACAGCTGTCGGCCATGCATTTTAGTCACCTGTCTGTACACTGAATCAATAAGGCTGATGCACCTCCGTGAACTAACTAGGTCACTGCTAGCTATAGAAATATGTATCTCAGATCAAAACACACTACTTCTACCAACACCATAAGGAAGGAGAGAAGATAACGTAGCTACTGTTAAGAGGCGGTTACTCCCAAGGCTCCATGCCATGTTTACAACATGCATGAAATATTTTCTTCCCCAAGGAACCAATTCATAGAACTGAAAATGATCAACACTTAGAAAATATATTTCCAAAACTCTCTCGCTAGAGATAATAAGGATATACCACAGATCAGAAAAAAATATTAAGGAAAAATTGTGATTTAAGAAACCAGGTTTGGATTAATCAAAATCAGACCACTTCCTTGTTTTCCAATGCAAATCAATCTTACCACAAAATATTATATAAATGAAAAGAGATCAAGGCTGACAGTGTAAAATTTTTTACAAGAATAAACCCATTTTAGCAGCATTTAAAAAGCAAATAAAATTAATGTATGTCTCATATTCACAATGGAAATACTTTTAGAAGTGAAAAAAACAAAACAGAAATCCCAATGGTTCTAACTTTTCTGCTATCAACACTGCCCTCTAGCGATGCAGAATAAAAGTGAAATAGAAAGCAAATACCACATTTTATTCATTGTTCACTTCAGTGTGTTTATGTCAGGGCATCTAGTTTAGACTACAAATTCCAACAAAGACAGAATAAACAAATTCAGGATGTCTTTTATTACCTATTGTTAAACGAGAAACTCTTTCAAAAGGCATTAAATCAAGGACAACATCACTACACATAGTGAGTTTCATCGTCATACGAAACGCAACTCAGGAAAGACCCTGCAGCTTACCCCTGAAGACTCACGGAGACAGGCAGACGGTAAGACGGAAGTGTGACCATCAGAGACAAGAAAGTTCAACAGGAAGCGGGCCGGGCTAGTTTTCCTGGCAGATATGCATCAAACACACAAAAGTGTCCGCAGCAACCCAGGCCTCACACGCCTGCCAGTTCTGCCCATCAGTACACCCAACTCCTTATTTAAGGAAAGAGCATGTTTGGTTGCTAAGCATTTACTGAGCAGAGGAAATCTTCCAAGGAAAGACAGCCTTACCAAGGGTCGTGCCATCCTGCCCCATGATGCACTTCATAGAGGTGACGATCTGTTCCACAACCGGCGGCGACAACGATGTGGCGTACACGGCACTGTGAGAATGTGTCCGCAGATAGTCTATCAGCTCCTGGGGAGATCAAGAAGTGAGGCGTTAGAGGCAAAGCCTCCATCTCCTGCAATGTCACTGCCTTCTTCCACGTGAAAGCAGACTCTACCTCCCCTCAACAGCACCGGGAGAGGGACGCTCCTGGGAGATGCAAGGTGACCGACGTGGTCAGAGGACACTCTCAGCAACAACTGCATCTGACATGTACCTACATCCTCATCCAGACTTTTTATTTGTTAAAAACAGGCCACAACTTGAAAGAAAGAAAAACTAGCTTTAAAGAAGCCCTCTAAATTTGGAGAACATATCACTTAATGTTATAAACAGATCTATGGGGGCGCCTGGGTAGCTCAGTCAGTTAGGCTGCCTTCGGCTCAGGTCACAGTCCCAAGGTTCTGGGATGGAGCCCCACATTGTGCTCCTTGCTCAATGGGGAGCCTGCTTCTCCCCTGCCTGCCATTCCCCGTGCTTGTGCTTGCTCTCTGTGTCTCTCTCTTGCTCCCTCTGTCAAATGAATAAATAAGGTAAACAGATCTATAATGCTGAATTAAAGTGCTTAGATTGCTTTTTAGAAATTCCCTGGGTCTTCCATGAGAACAGGAAAGCCATCTCACTGAATAAAGAAAAATTTTGTATGTCAGTTGCAAGGAGATCAAAACTATCAGTTGTATATCCCTATTCTCTCCTTTTTTTTTTTCCCCAAAGATTTTATTTATTTATTTGACAGAGAGAAACACAGCCAGAGAGGGAACACAAGCAGAGGGACTGACAGAGGGAAAAGCAGGCCTCCCGCCGAGCAGGGAGCCTGATGTGGGGCTCGATCCCGAGTCTCCGGGATCATGACCTGAGGCGAAGGCAGTCACTTAACCAACTGAACCACCCAGGTGCCGCCCTATTCTCTCCTTTTAACTTCACTAACTCTTTAAATAAAATGTGCACACAAAGTAGCTCACATACCAGAACCCAACAACGAGACACAAAATATGACTATAAAACAGTGTGTCACCTCAAAACCACTGAAAACTGTACAAGAGCCACGAAAGCATGGATATACCAGACATAAATGATGTCCCAGAGTATTATTTTAAGTCCTCTGGGTTAGCAATAAATCTTATCAAAAAGCAAACAACTCTCCAAAGTGAGCCTGGTCCCATTAACAAAAATTTGAGGTAAAAATCTATCAAACTTGACTATAACCACTAATGAGTTTTCTCTAAAGGCAATCAATTATTAAGGGAAAGTCCATGCTTTAGGCTTCCCTAATGTCAAGTTTTAAAAAGAATTAAAGATATTTATGAGCTCCTACTACATGCCACATACAAATACTTGACAATGTGTTTTTATTAATACTATGGAGAGTTTTTTATAAGAACACTTTTATTGAGATATACTTCACTTTTCTGAAGTGTACAGTTCAGAGAGTGTATATTCACAGAGCTGTGCAACTTCCACTACTATGTAATTTTTTAAATTATTTATTTATTAAAGTTAGTTATTTTATTTTTAAGCAGGCTCCACACCCACATGGGACTTGAACTCATGACCCCAAGATCAAGAGTCAGAATGCTCTACTGACTGAGCCAGCCAGGCATCCCACTATCTAATTTTATGACATTTCATTAGCTCAGAAAGAAACCTCATACCCATCAGCAGTCACCTTCCACTCACCTCATCCCCTCACCCCTTGGCAACTACTAACCTACGTTCTGATTTACCTGTTTTATACATATCACATGGAAGAAATAATATGTGACCTTTTGTGACTGACTTCTTCAAATCAACAAAAGGCTTTCAAGTTCATCTGTGTAGCATGCACATACACTGTTTTTTTCAACTCTTGGCTACAATCTTACAAGCTAGGCATGTTTGTTTCTGTTTTACTGATAAGGAAATGGGCAGGTTAATTGTTCTGCCCCAGGGCTCACATGTTAGGGACTAGGCCTCTGTTTCATGGTTCAACCACTTCTAGCACACTACACTGATTCTCAAATGCCTCGGGGTTCATTACACAATCTTTAAATTGAAAAATACAATGCCTTATAGTAAACCAAAGCAGGCAAAATAATCTTTTTCTTCCTGTCTTTATGCTCACTCAAGTTGTGTTAGAGGCCAAAGTAGGGAAACTGGTCTTCTACTCCCAGCTCTCATAAACTCACTACTTTCGGGAAACTGTGGGTCCAACTCAAACCCGGAAGACGACTGTGGCAAACAGTGCGTCCTTTCACACAAGAGGGTCTGTATGTCAGACCAGCATGCAGTTTAGAATGACGCTCAAATGAGAAAACAACAAACAATGAACAGAACCAGCCCTTAGCTGATCAGAATCACTCACTGAGCACTGAAGTATGAAGCTCACTGGCAGTGTGAGCCTAAGCCACCAGTTCAGGATCTCCACATCCCAGTTCCGGACGCTCATGTGCTACATGTGAGTTACCAAATGTGGCAGCCAGAACCACCTATACCCTTAACTGCTCAATCCGCACGGCCCATTTACCTTCTTGCCTCCAATGTATCCTCCAGAAGCACCAAAGCTCTTGGTGAATGTTCCCATCATAACATCCACATCCTCAGGATCCAGGCCAAAGTACTCTACCACACCTCGACCTGTAGGGCCCAGAGCCCCAATGCTGTGAGCTTCATCTAGATACAAGTATGCCTTGTATTTCTTCTTAAGGGCAATTACTTCAGGAAGGCGGACAATGGATCCCTCCATGCTGGTAAAATGGATAAAAAATTATACACGCTGAGACTTTTTAACTCTCAAAATTAGGAATTGGCCACCTTACTATTACTATTAATTTTTCTAGTTTACTGCTTTTTTAAGTGGTTTGACAACTCTGCCTGTGATTTTAAACTGGCAAAGTTAGATGATGCTATGGCTAGGTAGATGTCTGGGGAAAGGAAACTGGATCTTTTCAAACAAGCACCAGAACAGAATTGATCTTAATTCAGCACAGATGAATACAGGTCATAGCAGATTCTTTTAACACTTGCAATTACAGGCAACATTAGATTTTGCATTATACTGCAGATGAAATTAAAGCAGCAGAATAAAAGAATAAAAAAGATAGAGGAGGTAAGAGAGTAAGGGCAAGGGCTGCAAATAAACCAGAATAAAATCTTTCTTAAAATGAAATGATGTAGAATTTGTTCTGACACATTAGAAAACATATTCCAGTTCTTGCCCCTATGTATACATTCCCTCTACAAACAGTAGAAAAATAAAGGATGCAAAAAGAAAGGGTATTTGAAGACCATTAGCATGATGGAAAGAATAAAGAAAAGCCAGACAAAAAGACTTCTGTGCTGGTGTGAACTCTGTTTCCAGGTATTTAACCAAGGACTCAACACTGCCTCCTTAGGGTCCAGAGGGGTCCAGATTACCCTTCCCTTCTGCCTAAAAATTCTATAACTTCCTGGAGCCAAATCAGAAAGATGTGAACAAGAAAGCAGGATTACCTATATATTCCCTCCACAAGGATCAGAATTTTCTTCCAGGGCCTTCGTGTCCGAGGCTGACCATAAACAATGGCATCTTTCAACAGCTTCTCTAGGCTTTGCATATCTGTAGCACACAAAAAAGAATTGCAGCACGAAGTACCTACCTCCTTCTTTATTTCAGAAAGGCAGATACACATTTCTTATTCAGGAAAGTATGTCTCAGATAGCAGAGGATATTAACATAATCAGAACTGAGCAGAAAAAGATACGGCAAAATGGGTGAGCTACTGTTAGCTTGAATGGCAATCTCATCTAACATGTAATGAATGTTCAAAACCAGAAACTCCACTAAATGACTGTGGCACAGGCAATCCCATTGGGTAGCATGCCTGTGAAATGATTGTTTCATGTTAAATACATGGCTGTTCAGTTACTTTTTTTTTTTTTTTTGTATTTGTAGAATCAACTATATCTTGAATCCTATGACTCATTCATGGATACATGCATACAGACTGATCCAGAGAGTACAAATAAACAAATACATACTAAAAAAGCAAATATGGGGTGAAATTCAAAGTGCATGCCCTGTTTCCTTTCACCTAGGATACACTCAGTAAATACTTGTTAAATAGCTTTCTCTAAGTAGTGGGCTCAAAATACATCAGTCTGGACATGCATGACTCTGCGGAAAGAAGGCCTGGCAATCAGTAGAGACTGTTCCATGTTTGACTTGATCAGCTCTCTTGGTCCTTAAGGATGGTTACCAGGCCCAGAGTTGGCTGGTGCTACAGCTAATGAGGATCATCATCCTCCTGTTCAAGATAAAGGCTGTGAAGACCACTGTTACCACTATAGTAGACTTCATACTTAAAATATCTGCCCTGAAATAATGGCCTTAAGGGCCCTTCCTCCCAAATCTATGCAATATTAAGTCTGGGGAATATTTAACAGGAGTGGGAGGCACCCGATCAAAAAACGTGATTTTATATTCTTTATTGCTCAGGACTGAAGGAAGGGGATACAAAGTTACATGATTTTGCTCTTTCCAGGAAAGGACTTTGGTTAGGAAAGAAGTGAGGTAATAAAAACACATACCACAAGTATGATGGCCAAAGGCTGTGACTGTGTCTATACCTTCAGTTATTCATAACAAAACAATATGCCACCTAACCCAGAGAGGGGATGCTAGCACAGAACTATGTCTATTGTGAAGCTGCTCTTTCTGCTGCAGACACCAATGTGTGGTGACCAGCAGGAGACAAATAAAAATGCCCTCATTGTTTTAGTTTCCTCTGTTTATAGACAGAAAGGAAGAGAAAAATACTGACTCAGACTTTTAGATGAAAGGCAGTACCTATAGTAGAATGCTTAACTGTATCACCTACTTAGGAAAAAAATTCTTAGGAAAAAAATTCAATTATCTCTCCCATATTATGCTCCTTAAATTCCATGCTCAAATGAAAGACTTATGTAAAAAATATACCACAAAAACTATAAAAAGAAAATATAAGAGAATAACTTTATAATCTTAAAACAGGGAAGGCACTACGCAAAATCAAAAACTCCTAAGACAATAAATGTGCAAACATCAACATTTTAATAAATCTACCAGTAAGACACTAAAAACAAAGTTAAAAATGAAATAAAAAATATAGCAACACAGAAGAAAGAATAATTAATATAAAGGGCTTTATAATACTCAGTGGAAAACAGAAACAGTCTGAAAATGGCCAATTCTCAAAGAAATACAAACACAGTTAAATGTATTTAAAAAGTTGCTTAACTCCTAATAATCAAAGAAATAGAAATTAACATGTTATTGACTGATTCCATTAGAAAATATTTTAAGTGATTCATAATGTCCTATGTCGGCCTGTGAGTAGAGTCACTGTCATGTTGTTGAGTAAAAATCTGTACCATACTTGGAGGCAATTTGGAAAAGTCTAAAAATTTTATAACCTTTTAACCAGGCATCCTAAGACTACTAGGAATTTATCTTAAGGCATTAATCAGACCACTGGGCAAAAATGTGAGTAGGTAGTACTGTTTCTAGTAGAAAAATTGAGAAAAAACCTTGATGTTCAAACTGAAGGATGGACGGAATGAGGGCAACTCCAGACACCGCCCACTGCCCTGGCATTAGGGGAGGAGGAGAGTCACATGGACAGTCAAACAAAGTTCATGATGCGTTAAGAAAATAGGTTACACAACTGTGTTTAATAATGGCATGTACTTCATAAAGCAAAATACTGCTTGTCTCTTTCTCATTATAAAACATTTTAGACAAGACAAAGACAGAAGGAAGAAAGTTATTAGCATCCATAGGCCTTCCATCGAGAGTATAGATCTAACATTTGGGTGTTTATTTTTCCAGACTTTTGTCTGTACATACACACATTTTGGCAAACAAAATGGTATTAGGCATACAGTTTAGTAATCTTTCTTTCCTACATGTGAGTATTTTAACTACAAAAGCTACTTTTTTACTGTAAATCATTATTTTAATAATACACAAGACACTTCCACTTAGCGAGAAAGTTCTGGCAGTGCTGTCTTCCTCTGGGCCTCTACAGCATCTGTTCATATCTGTATCTCAGTATCTGTTCTGTATCAGTAGTGATCCACTAGTGGTTTCTCTAGAGTCTCTTTACTAACCTACTGGAGATCCTTAAGATGAGACCCTGCTTTATTCATCTCAGTGGCCCTAGTGTTTCGGAAAGATACACTACAGGCATCTAGTCAACGCCCGTGAACGAGTGACTTAGAAACAAGGAAGTTGAAAGCTAAATAAAAGGAGAATGTTGTATTTTGTACTGAAAGGTTTCCTTCGGCCTCTACTTCTAATGAGGAAGAGGAAAACTTTTAAAAGACTGAACCAGAAGGACATTTTATATGTTGCTACATGCTTCATTTGCATCTTCCATTATTATTTTTTTTTAAAGACTTTATTTATTTGACAGAGAGAGAGATCACAGGCAGGCAGAGAGGCAGGTAGACTCCCCGCTGAGCAGAAAGCTCAATGTGGGCCTTGATCCCAGGGCCCTGAGATCATGACCTGAGCTGAAGGCAGAAGCTTTAACCCACTGAGCCATCCAGGTGCCCACATCTTCCATTATTAATGTAACTGACGTTACCACTGCCATTAACCCAAAGAATATTAAACACGAAGGCCTGCGGTGAATTCCACATCAAACTCACTGTTGTGTTTGAAGATTCGAATGGTTGCCCCCGAGAGTCTGGCTCCTAGGACCAGAGATGCGTGGTTTAGTTCATCACTCAGAATCAGGCAACCCTGCAAAACCACCAGCACAGAAAGGTAAGAAGCTGGGGGGAAAGGTTCACTTACACAAATTACAAAATGCTAAAATCATTAATAATGCTATCTTATTAAAGAAAGCTTATACAACAGCAAAATTATCAATTTCAAGAAGGAAAGTATATGTATTTTCATTTTGCAAAATTAACGTAGACGTAGATACAAATTTCTAGCCTTTTAATTTCTTCAGTCCTGGAACAGACTTAAAATATTCAGGTATGTAGCAAGAGGCTTTTACTTATACCTAAAACCTGATATATCGGGTAGTCTTCATAGGGTTTCAGTTCGCGGGTTTGATGGCGTTCCATATGAGTTGTGGTATGATGTACTACTATTTGTGGAGAAAAGTGGGGGACAAGGGAGTTGAGGGAGTAAAGCATTCTTCCTCTCACTCCTAATAATAAACCAATTCAATAAGGATTCTATTTACTAATATTCTCCCCACTGACATGAAGTGTAGGCCTCAATTTTGCCTTTAAAATCCCTAAAGAGCTCTACTTTAACGTGTAAACATGAGTTTCTCCTATGGCAATAAGAAAAGGCTGAAGTTCTCAGGGATTTTATTTGATCCCAGGTTCTTACTCTCCCACAGCTCAGGCCCTTCAACCTGTAAGATCTGAACTCAGAAACAGGTTTTTCGGTCAATAGTGTCCTCAAAATATCCAACTAGATTTTAAAAATAAGATGCAGAAAGTCCCAGCATGTTCCCAGAAGAACAAAAGAACGAACACACACACACACACACACACACATTTATAGCAAAATATTCTTGGAAGGATGCTTAAGAAACTTGTAACAGCAGATATCTGCAATTTTTATTGTGTGAAAAGTTTTTGTTATTATTATTTAAAGATTTTATTTATTTGACACAGAGAGAGAGAGAGAAGCAACAGAAGTAGGGGGAGTGAGAGAGGGAGAAGCAGGCTTCCGCTGAGCAGGGAGCCTGATGTGGGACTCGATCCCAGCACCCTAGGATCATAACCTGAGCCAAGGGCAGATGCTTAACAACTGAGCCACTCAGATGTCCCCGAAGTTTTTATTATTAAAATAAAAAGGTGCCTATTTAAAAATGTGTGCATTAAAAAGAAGTAGAGTTGGAGGTACTAGTATGGGCTGATGAGTTTTAAAATACATATGTAATGTATACACATGCACAGAGACCTGTGTATGCATGAGTTAGTGCATGCATATATTTTTCTAGCTCTATGCACTGAGGGACAAAAAGCAGTGACACCCAAGTGGCCATAAACACAACCAACCTTGATTTCTAGGTTTACCACCCTCCGGTAAAAAGAACCAGGGCTGAATGGAGAATTGGTTGACCCCCCCCCCCAAAAAAAAAACCAACCCAGAGCCTCTTGTCATGCTGCAAAGTAAGAAAGTGCTCTTTAGGGGGGGAAAAAAAAAAGATAAGCACATATTCAAATGGCACAAGGGCCCACCTGAAAGATCTCTCAATGGCCAAAACTAGAACAACTTGAGCAACAAAATTAAGGGCAATTGGTTGGACCCAAATAATAAAATATTCACGAATCTGTATTAATGTAAATGAACAGGAGAGAAACAAAAACTCTTTCTTCAGAAGAGTCAAGGTAATGAGACAAGGAAAGACAGGAACTGTCACACATTGGAGATTGAGGAGATACCGTGAACATCCTCGACAGAAAATGGTTATCAGTGGAAAACTTGGTGAAACTGAAGTGAGTCCTGTTCTTCAGTTAACTGTATTGTATCAAGCTTAATTTTTTGGTTTGATAAATTCCACTGTATTCTTTTACAACTCTTCTATAATGCTAAATTAATCTTTGAAAAAAGTGTTAAAAATGAAAAAAAAATGCAGGGGGGTGGGGAAATGAAGAGATATTGAATTTCTCTTCTGCAAATCTTCAAACCCTTTACTTACCACTCTTGGCATTCCATTATACCTTAAAAGGATCTCTCTCCTTCCCCTCCACAAAATTTTATTTTATTTTCTTTCCAGCTCATTTTTTTTCCCTGACAAAATCTGTAATATAGCTTGCTATTTGCCTCCTTTTTTAGACAGCCTTATTCACCATTTCTATGTATCAGTCTACTATGAGGCTCTATTATATCCTCAGTTCAAAAATTAAAAAAAAAAATTAAATGTCGGCAGTTAAAAGCTAAGTGCTTAATATGTCCCAGGCATTATGTTAAGGGTTTTAAAGGCATGATTACTTTTAATTCCCATTAAAAAAAAAAATCTATAAGGCAGGTACTATTATTATCCCCACTACATTAGAGGAAACTCCCTCTTAGAGGAGTTACAAAATCTTGCTCAAGGTTACAAGCCTAGTGAGTGACTCATTACAAAGTTTCTGCTCCCAAACACACGCTCTTAATCTATAATACACTGTCTCTCCCCCCTGCTATGCCTTTAAGCTGAAACATCAACCATCTCACATAGAAACCTAGTATCAGATTCAAAGAAACATGAAAACTGGATTAGTTCCTGCCTTTAATGGATTAAATGATACTTAATAACATTCAACTGTAATGTTTGATTTGAAAGATAAATCTTTTTTTTTTTTTTAAGATTTTATTTATTTATTTGACAGAGAGAGAGATCACAAGCAGGCAGAGAGAGAGGAGGAAGCAGGCTCCCTGCCGAGCAGAGAGCCCGATGTGGGGCTCGATCCCAGGACCCCGAGATCATGACCTGAGCCGAAGGCAGAGGCTTTAACCCACTGAGCCACCCAGGCGCCCCTGAAAGATAAATCTTTAAGGCAGTATCTTCAAAGTCTGTATAGAAGATCTCTAATTCTACATTAGTTTCTGAAAATCCAGGAAAGAGCAGGAGATCATTTAACCCTCTAGCGTGAAAAATTTGGAGAAATTCCAAATAAGAATCTCGAGATTTATACCACTCAAATGCAGGACAGGAATGTATTATAATCAATGTTAAGTCAAAGAACCATACATTTATGTTCTTTAAGGCATCTGTCCATTGTATCTAAGTTGTTGAATTTGCCAGCATAAAGCTGTTCTTAACATTTTCTTGTTATCCTTTTAATGTCTGTAGGATGTACAGTGATGTACCCTTTCTCATTCCTGCTACTGGGCATTTGTGTCTTCTCTATTTCTTATCCTTACCAGTCTGGCTAGAGATTTATCAATTTTATTCATTTTCTCAAAGAACCACCTTTGGGGGCACCTGGGTGGCTTAGCTGGTTAGTTTGCCTTTGGCTCAGGTCATGATCCCAGGGTCTGGCTCCCTGCTCAGAGGAAAGCCTGCTTCTCCCTCTCCCTCTGTCTGTAAAATAAATAAAATCTTAAAGAAAGGAAAAAAAAAAAAGGAACCAACCACCTTTGGTTTCACTCATTTTTCCTAATTCATTGATTTCTGAATTAAGCTTTATTTTATCCTTCCTCTATTTGAAATCTTTGGGTTTAATCTGCTCTTCTTTTTTGAAGTCCTTCTGTAGATGGCGGATTCAAGTTTTTTTTCTTAATACAAGCCCTTAAAGCTATATATTCTATCTGAGATTTTCCAGATATCTTTGTATTACTGATTTCTAATTTAATTCCATTATGATCAGAGAACACACTATAAGTAATGGAAATTTTTAAAAATTTGTTGAGGCTTTTTTAATGGCCCAGAAAATGGTCTATCTTGGTAAAAGTTTTGCTGTTGTTGGGTGAAGTGTCTCCTAAATGTCAATGAAGTCAAGTTGGTTAATAATGTTTTTCAAGTGTTCCATAACCTTACTGAATTTCTGTGTAGTTCTTCTATCAATTATTCAGAGAGGAGAATGGAGAACTCTAATAATAATTATGTATTTGTCTATTTCTCCCTTCAATTTCTTTAATTTTTCCTTCATGTACTTTGAAGCTCTATTATTAAGTACCTATACATTTAAAATAGTTACGTTTTTGGGGGGCGCCTGGGTGGCTCAGTTGATTAAGTATCTAACTCTTGATTTCAGCTCAGGTCAGGTCTCAGGGTCACGGCACTGAGCCCCATGTTGGGCTCTGCACTTGGTGCAAAGTCTGCTTGAGATTCTCTCTGTCTCTTTCTCTGCCCCTCCGCAATGTGTGCACTCGTGTGTGTGCATGCACTTTCTCTAAAAAAATAAAAAATAAAATTAAAACCTTGAGGGTCCTTTCAAGCTGAGAGTACCAACCTGGTACTTAAAATGTGTCACTTAAAATGTGACTTAAAAAGTCTCTTATCTCTTCTTTCCTTACCTCCCCCCTTACAAACTCTACCCCCCCCCACACTTTTATTACTATTATTACTATTACTTTTAATCTTCATTATTACTAACATATATTATTACTTTTAACCTGTATCATTACCTGTATTTATATATATACATATATTCTGCCCATATATCTCTGAGCAACATCATTATGAAGGAACAAGTATTAGGGTACCTATGTATTTCCATATTTTTCTACTTAGGAAAATGCATCTGTTAAATAACCTTCCAAACTAAATATTCTTTCTTTCAAAATTTTAGCGTCTTTTGAGTTTTTTTTTTTATTTCTTAGAATCCATTTCAAAATGTTATAAAATGAAGAAGGCAAGAGTCACCTAATGGAAGAGAAAGAATCACAGGCTCTAGCAAGAAAGCTTCAACTGATATGTGTCCTTGGGATATACTTATCGAAAATTTGTGACAGAAATATCTTTGGGTAGACCATGTGTAGTCTGAAGTTTACAAGAGCCTTGGACTTGCTCTGAATGCTTTACAAAACAAAAGAAAATATGCAAGAGAGTCTTCCTAAATGACAGACTGAGTCTTACTTTGCCAACAAGAGCAGGAATGTTCATTGAGTTTGTTGCAAATCCCATGCCATATGCCATAGCGGCTTCTACTCCCAAGAAACTTGCCACAAGCTTTTCTAGCTCTTCATGCTTGTCCAGGTTTCCTGTACGGAGAAGTTAATGAAGTTAATACCACCAAATCCCATATTTAAGAATCACTCATTACTTTATAAAAAGAAATCATAGACTAAGCTCCATGGAAGAGTATTACAAAGAGAATGGCTGATGAGGACACAGTAACTGATTACATTCAGATTCGCCACCTATGATGGAATTCCTGCAAAGAAGGTTGCCAAAAAATCCTCCCATTCCCGTTGACACATGCCAGTTCCAATCTAGGCCTTAAGAGGCCTGGCAACATCTGCTTTCCCCCTTTTGCAGTCAGCTACCACGTAAAACAGTCTAATTAGCTATTGTAAAGAGAGGCCACATGGAGAGGGAGAGGCTCTGGAGGATAAGAGACTATATGGAAGTGGAATGCAGGGCTCAGTCAGCCCTCACCTGATCCCACTACCCAGCTAAGGTGCCAATTATGTAAGTGAAGCCATCCTGGACACTCTGTCGTTGGCCAGAATCCCCCACTCAGACCACATGGAGTCAAGATAAATGTCAAGCCCTCCCCAAACTGCAGCATCACAAGCAAATAAATGTAGATTTCTGTTTTAAGTCACTAAGTTTTAGAATAATGTTATGTAGCAAAAGACAAATTAAAAAGCATCCTCCCTCACTTGTATTGAAATTTTATATCAATACTCAAATCATTAAGGACCAAACAAGACTGATCAATGACATTGGCTAAATGCAGAAATGATGATGAGAAAAAAGTCTGCTGAACTAGGATGCTACATGTCCTCAAAGCTTTAATCAAGTCATTTAACCTCTCGGGGCTTCAGTTTCTTATCTGCTAAATACCAATAATAATATTTGCTCTATCTACCTCATGTTACTATTATGAGAATCAAAAGAGAGAATAGGTTCAAGCAATTTATAACATATCAAGTGCCATAAAGATGTAAGGTCTGATATTACTACAGGTCATCACCGCACAATGCTTCCTTAACCACATCATTAAGGACCCTGAGTGTAAATGACCCAACTACATTTGCCAGTCTTTAGACCCATGAAAAATAATGAGGAATTATTGTTTTAATCCACTAAGTTCTGGGGTGGGTGATTCACGGTAATAAATATCCTGGAAACTGCCTTATAATTTCTACCTTTTACTTCTCTCAAACAAAATGGAAGAATTTGGAATCTTCCTATGAACAAAATTAATTCTCTTTAGGGGCTCCTAGGTAGCTCTGATGGTTAAGTGCCTGCCTTTGGCTTAGGTCATGATCCTGGGGTCCTGTGTTTGAGCCCCACATCTGGATCCCTGCTCAGCCTGCTTCTCCCTGTGCACTCATGCTATTATCTTAAAAACAGATTTATTTATTTATTTGTTTGTTTGTTTGTTTATTTATTTGACACAGAGAGAGAGAGAGATCACAAGTAGGTAGAGAGGGAAGCAGAGAGAGGCGGAAGCAGGCTCCCCGCTGAGCAGAGAGCCTGATGTGGGCCTCAATCTCAGGACCCTGAGATCATGACCTGAGCCGAAAGCAGAGGCTTTAACCCACTGAGCCACCGAGGAGCCCTTGTGCTATTATCTTAAATAAATACACAAAATCTTAAAAAAAAAATCATCTTTATATAAATCTATTCACCTTTACATTTTATAGGTCTACAATAATAAAAATAATTAACATTTACTGAGTGTTTATCATGTCACAAGCATTTTATATGAATTAACTGTTTAAATTCTTCAAATAGTCCTATAAGATAGGAATTATTATCAGCCTCCATTTACCATTATGGAAACACATTAACGCCCCATATGCCCATGGGGTCAGTGGCACCCTTAACCTCTATCATTTGTAAAAGCCAACAAAGTCAACATTAAAGTTATAAGTGAATCAAATATTTACAAAACCTTTCTAGACACATTTTATAATATAATGGAAAAGGTAAGTCCCGAAATGTGTTGAAAGCATTAAAATCATCCTTTACTTCAGAAACTACACGGCAAAGTACGTATCTGGATGCTTACTATTCCAGCTCCATACCAACACTTCCCTCCTGAGTAGCAGCACAGATAAGAACATGGGCTGGCCAAACAAAGCCCACACTTACCGATTTCCTGCCGAGTGCTACACACTCCAACTCCGTACTCCTCTAGGATTCTGGCAGCTGCTTCTTGACATGATCCTGTATTCCGTGCAAAGCCGAGATAGTTGTAGGAACCCATGTTTATAACGCCTTTAATTATATTTCCTGTGTACCTGTATTTCAAAAGCATAAACGTTCATGGAACTCATGACCAAATCAAACATTTACATGTGATAATAAACATACTGGTGATAAAAAAGGAAGCACAATATACAGGAAATAAGGAGAATATGGCCTAGATAAAAAGCAGCTCAAATTCACTACCAATTAAGAAAATGAAAGTTAAAACAAAATACTAATTTTCACTTACCACTAATGATAAAGATTTAAAAACTGACCATATCTATGTTAGCCAGGATAGTCTCATATACTGTGGATGAGAATATCAGCCAGTATCTTTTTTTTGGCGGGCAGTTTGGCAGTACTTACCCATTTAAAAGATACACACTCTTTAACTTTGCAATCTCCACACACATATGAAAAAAATTTATGCACAAAGATCCTTTAAGAGTCATTATACAATGGAGCAGGTGGGTGGCTCAGTTGGTTTATCATCTGACTCTTGGTTTTGGCTCAGGTCACAACCTCAGGGTGGTGGGATCAAGCCCTGAATTGGGCTCTGTGCTCAGCAAAGTCTGTGAGATTCTCTCCTTCTCCCTCTGTCCCTCTACCATATCGCCCCCCCCCCTTGCACTCTCTCTCCAAAATAAATAAAATCTTAAATAAAAAAAGAGTCATTACACAACTTATCTACAATGTCCATTCCCTAGGCACACAGACCAGTGGCATACCACATGTGAATGCTCAGTCAGCCTGGGCCCCCAAGTGAGAACAACACGGTTCAGAGGCTCCACCAACCTAAGGCAGACACGAAGTGTGGAAAAAAAATAAACCACTGCTGTTTGCCCTCTGGGATTTGAGGTTTTTAGCAAAGGATGATGCAGCCCAACCTCTACATACTATATATGGCTATACTCTAGGATGCTCAGCAGCCACTACTAATAATGAAATTGCTATGAATATAGATAAGCAGGATACTACCAGCATGTTAGCAAGTAAAAAAGCAAGACATCAAATAATTTCTATAATATGATCCCATTTTTATAAATCAAAAGCTACCTGGATGTCACTCCATAGATTCAATACATACATGCTCCACAAAAAAACATCTGGAGGAACCATACATAACAAACTCCTAACTGGTCACCTCTGGGGAGTAAAAATTTGTGGAGAAATGGTTTGTACAAGGGATAGTGGTTAGTTGTCATGGAGGAACATTTCATTTATCTATATTACATGTCTTTAAAAACAACAACAACAACAACGCAACCACGGAATACTTGTGTGATCCAAACAATAAAATTTTATGAATGTGAAAAGTTTTCTAACTATCCAATCTATTTAAGTAAAAGCATTTCATATGTTCTTGAATCATTTGAGAAATCAAAATATCCGGAAGAAAATTCAGAGATTCTGGTAAGTGGCGTATTCACTTGATTCTGGTAAGAGGCGTAACAGGACAGTTTTTCTCTGTTTTTTTTTTTTTGTTTTTCTTTTTAATAAGTCAAATTTTATTTTCAATTATAATCCAACATAGTATTAGATGTAAATGCATTTTAAAAATCTGGATAACAACAACAAAAAAATCTAGATACCAAAAAAAATCTGGATACCAATGAACAATATGCAAGGAAACTAATTATGTTGTACTATACTCTCAGCTTCTACTCTTGTTTTAACACATTATTCCATATTCCAAAGTGAAGAATTCTTTTCTTACTGTCAAGAAATAGCCTCCCAAGTGAGACTCACTTGAAGGACCAGTTGTAGTCATGAGACTGCCTCTCCATGATGTCCACCCTGGCTCCAGGCACACTGCAGATGGGTCGATTCCAGTTGTCTCTAATCCTCATGTAGAGGTTCCTTGTATAGAAGTTTTCAAAATCCTGATACAATGACACAAAGTCCTGCCAACAGATGGTGAAATACCATGATTTTAACTGAATTACTTTAGAAAATTTTTACAACTTCCCTTCCCATATGACAAGAGTGCTTGAGAATGAGAGGTCAATTATACTGAATTAACTGATAAGGAAAACACTCGCAAAGGCAGCAATTCTCTATGTTTAAACAACTTTAAAACAATCCTGGGAGCATCTGGCTGGCTCAATCAGTAAGAGCATGCAACTTTTGACCTCACGATCATGAGTTCAAGCCCCATAGTGGGCATAGAGATTACTTAAAAAAAAAAAAAGTAAAATAACTCTTCATCAGGTAAACATCACTTAGCTCTGATGGTTAACCTATATGAAATGGCTGTAAATAACTATCTGACTGCATGAATATAAAGCGAAAGAATTTAACTTAATAAGTAGGCCTCATAAAAATAAAACTTAGTTGTACAATTCTGTCATTTAAATGATTTTCCTTGCTAATAACCTCAAAATTACTTCTGCCTTCCAAGTAATATACTAGGAAATACCATTTAAAAACTCTATAATTTCAGTTTCAAACAAGAAAAATAATTCTGGAATTAAAATTCTATCCTCCGCATATTTTCAAGGATCAAAGTGAAAAATACCCAAAGAAAAATGATAAATGAGAAACTACTTAAACGTAGTTTATACAGAAAGACATCTATCTCAGGTTTCTTTCCTTGGATGGGAGTTTAAAAAAAAAAAAAAAAAAAAAAGATTCTTATGATGAATTCCCATGACCAGGGACTTAAAACCCTCCCTTCTTCTATGAAATAAGTTACACTAAAAATTAAGTCTATAAAAAAATAATCTGGGTGAAGCTAAAATTAATGTATAACGTCATGTCTCATGTGGTATGACTATTGCTCAGAACATGATCAGACCACATGAGATCAACTCGACTCCTGAAGATAAGGAATAAACCAAACAAAAAGAAAACTGTACTACAGTTTTACTATAGTCAGCAAACTGCTAAATTTGCAGTCCCGAGATCTGGATGTAATTACATTAAATAAGCTGATCAGAAACATTCAAGTTTAAGCTCTATTTTGTAACTTCCATTGCTAAAGACGACTCTCCATAAAATGTTATAATCAACAACCTTCTACGACATTGGGCTCTTAAGTAACTAGTAGATAAAATCTTAAATCAAGCTGAGCAGAGTCTGAAAGTACTCTTAGGAATGTACAAGTACCTGATACCATCTCTTTCACAATTATTTCTAACATTTACATATCCTTAAGAGAAAATATAAGTAATCTGTCTATCCCAATTGGAAACTTACTACTTAACTGGTATAACCCTTTTGATAGTCTCCTCTTCCAACAAGAATCCTGAGTGAATGAAAACTAGAACAAAGACATCCAGATTCTAACTTGGGACTTTTGGTTAGCTACTATTCACATACCTTTATTTCCCAAAGGAAAAACAAAACAAAGAAGTTGTCTTCAGTCTTTTTCAATTCACATCAAATAGGGTAAACAGTACTAACTCTTCTTGATCTCATTTCTTTATAACCTTTCTAAACACTACACACTAATGTCAAAGGTATAAATACTCCATCACAGACAAATTTTTATTAGCAACAAAGAGCACTATTTTTGTTTTTACTATATAAACATCAGAAAATACTTAAAAAGTCTGGTCCCATTTACCAGAAGGCTTATCAAACCCCAAAAGAGAACGAAGGCCGCAGGCTGAAGTGGAGCAGAGCTCCGGTGAACCAGTTGACCCAGTGGTGTGTGGCTGGGATGGGAGAAAGAGAGGGGTTCCAATCTCCGTAACAAAGACTGCCAACATCAGGGAGCTCCCTGTTCATTGCTCATCCTTACAATAAGAGAATAGTTAAGTCCTTGAGATGGGAACAGACCTGATGCGGAAGTTGCCACAGTGAGGGATGTTAGAGACCAAAGGTAGCTGGGACAGAATGGCAGAAGAGAGGGACTTATGGCCAGGGTAGCAGTCTGCCCCCAATTGGAAGGTTTGGTGGACAGACCTGAAAGGCAGCTATCCAAACTCCCTGCATCTTAGCAATGAAGAATGGGAATAGAAAGGAATCACTATTCAGGGTTCCAGTTCCAGGCAACGAGGGTATCTATTTCTAAAAATATCTCATACAGTTTAACTATTCAAGGACTAGAGGACTTATATCTTCATTTATCCATTCAAATACCTTTTATTGAATACTTCTGCCAGAATCTGAATATATTAAAGAACATGACGGTTCTCTCTGCAAACTATGACATCCCCACTACTCCTATCCTCACCCTCCCCACCGCATCCCTCATCCCACTCCACAACCCCACCACCCCCTTCTTCCTCCTTAGTTTAGTCACCGTGAAATGACTTTAGTCCGGGCCGACCTAATACTTGTTTGCTTGGTCACTGAACAAACATTTCTTGAGCTGTCATTTCCAGGCACTAAGCTAGGCGTTGGGGATAAAAATGAGCAAGGGCAACCTCTGCGCTCCCAAGATCTCTTCCTGGAGTGGAGTGGCACACAAACAAAGTCACAATACAGCATAACAAGCACTCTAAAGTGATACTTGCCCAGACAAAAAATACTTACCTGGTGGGTGAGAGGCAAAGACAGAGTAAAGTACAAAGAGCCCTCATGCACTGTTTGAACTCGATACACTCCTCATGCATATGTTTCCTCAAAACCTTTCAACAAGCCACATATACTAGCAGATATACATGATCAACAGAGAACAGTATCTAGTTGAGGCCACACTCTGGACTGCTGGGTGTGAAGTCCCCTGGTAAGTGACTTCTACTAGTAGCCTCAAAAGAGAAAAATTCCAATTCATGGATTTGTTAACCCGGGATCATTAAAGGCCTTACCCAAAGTAGTCTGGAGTCATCTCAATAATTAGCCAATAAATATCTTTTATTGGTTGAGGTTGAATCTTTTAGAAAACATCCTATACTATTTAAAATAAATAGGTACCACCTATTCTACCACCTGTGCAGGCCTTAAGATCACAGCGGAAAAGGCTAAGTACTAGCACTTTCAGAAGCTGACTTCATTGTAACAATTGCCCATGGTTGTTAAGAGCAATTCTGACCCAACACAGATATCCAAATATGATGATAGTAAAGATGATGATAATCACAACAGCAGCAAGAGTTCTCATTTGAGTACTTATGATACTTATGGTATGTCTTGCATTACATACATTTGCTCTTAAATACCCCTGCACCCTCTTAAAAAAAGATATCATTCCCAATTTCAGAAAGACAAAATGGCTTTCCCAGTTAGGGACCAGCCAGAGGCAGAGCCACAAACTGATCTGGGCCTCTTCACTCCAAAGTCTATGCCCATACGTTGCCATGACATACAGTTTTTTCTGAAAGGTTTATGTGCCACAGCTTGTTGAGCTGTCTGACTCAACAATGTGCACCCCAATTTGCTTGGCCTGACATCTGATCACAAGAAAATCCACTTCGTCTGATGGTGCTAAGATACGTATGTATCTGACAAAGATCACGATGCTTCAAAACTCTCAACCACTGAAACTAAAGACACACAATGACATTTCAAAATTAAAGACAGCTGTTTTCTTAGATCTAAAACTGAGCCATCTGTGTGTTTGTATGTGCTTGTGACACACACACAACTTATGAATACTTCAATTCAAAAGACTCAACACTTTTCACTGTTATTACCACCACTCCCAGTATTATTCTTATCTTAAACATTTACTGAATGTCTACTATGTGCAAAGCACTCTTCTAGGCACTGGCTGTATAGCAGTAAACAAGAAGGTATCAATAATCTCTGTCCTTGTGGAATTTATATTTTGGTGGAAGAGACAGATAGTAAATGAGACAAATGTATAAAATATCTTAAACAGTGAAAAATGCTAATGGAAACAAAAATCACACAGGAAGGGGCCCGTAAAATGCTGGAGCCATGCTAAAACCTAGCTAGGGTGGCTGGAGTAGAATAAAGGAAAAGAAAGCAGGGAACTCGTCCTGGGAGGCAGAGAGCTGGTGCAACAGCAGTGGGGCATGAGTGTACCTGGTCTATCAGGGAACTCCAAAAGGCCAGTGTGGCTGGAGTAGATGAGTGAGAGGCCAAGCAGGAGATGAGGTCCAGGCTGAGAAGCAGCTGAATCTGGATTTCCTGATGGGCTTACACATGCTGTGTGACCTATCACTGCGGTTTTCAGACTCAGCCCCGGCAGAAGAGAACTGTCCTCCATTGAGATCGGGAAGATGGCATTGGTCAGGAGGGGATGTCAGCTTAGTTCTGGACATGTAAAGTTTGAGATGCCTGGGTGGAGATGTCAAATGGGCAGCTAGATACCCAGGTGTACAGTTCAATGAGGAAGTCAGTGCTAGAGAGACAAACATGGAAGTTAACCGCATACAGAGGCACCAAAAGCCATGATAAAGGATGAAATCACCAAGGAGTGCACACAGATGAGATGAGGACCAAGGATGAAGCCAACACCACACTCATTTCAACATTTAGAACTTGGGTTGATGAGAAGGATCTAGCAAGAGAGAATCAGAGAGGCAGGAGAAAAACCAGTCAAGTATAATGCCTGAAAATCAACCAAGTAAGCAAAACACGTCTGGAAGGAGAGTGATCAATTTTGTCAAATGCTACTGGCAGGCCAAACAAGGTAAAGACTGAGGAAGCAATGTGAGACCTTTGCAACACAGGTGTTACGGGTGATCCTAAGAAGAATCATTCGCTGAAGTGGTAGGGGCAAAATCCTGACTGGAGTTGAATTCAGTAAAGAAAGGGAAGCAAGACGCTGGAAACACCTACGTCAGAGAATTGTACTCTAAAAGGAAGAAAGAGGGGTGCCTGGTTGGCTCATTCAGTAGGAGGTGCGACCCTTGACCTTGGGGTCGTGAGTGCAAGCCCCACACTGGTGTAGAGCTTACTTAAAATAAGTGAGTAAATAAATAAATGTGTGTGCATTAGAAGAACAGAGCAGTAGCTGGAGGAGAAAGGATCAAGACAAAGCTTGTTTTTAAGATGGGAAGAATAACCTGTCTATGCTACAGGAAAGATCTGGTAGAGACAAACAGATGCAAAGCCAGATTCGCTAGACTCCTAATGCTCCAAACGGAATGTGTAGTAAATAGGAGAAGAGTACTGCCAGTGACCACCAGCTCCAGCGGATGGCCGGATTTAAGTACAGCAGATCACTTCTTTACAGTTTCAGTTATTTACTACCAAAGCTGTCATGGTATTTTCAAAATGCTTTCATGAGAAATGTATGTAAAGCCAAAATATAGTTTAAAATGTAAGGAAACATCAACAGGGTTTCTTCAACTGGGATAGAAGAACTCTTGAGGGTTTGTGGGTAGTCTTTAGAATCTAGGAATTCCGGGCACCTGGGTGGCTCAGCTGGCTAAGTGGCTGCCTTCGGCTCAGGTCATGATCCCGGGGTCCTGGGATCGATTCCCATGTGAGGCTCTCTGCTCGGTGGGGAGCCTGCTTCTCCCTCTCCTTCCTGATTGTGCTCTCTCTCTCAAATAAATAGATAAAATCTTAAAAAAAAAAAAGAATCTAGGAATTCTATTTTTTTTAACTTTATTTCTTCCCCTTAAACACTTTAAATCAGTTTACCAGTTTGGCACTCTAACAGTACTCAATTTAAACTTGGAAAGACTTAGGGTATTAAGGCACCAGATCTTTAAACTTCTACATTCTCAGTTAGTAGTAAAAAAACAGTTCCAAATTGCTAAATGCAAAGAGAAGCTCAAAAGATAGAAACTGAAAGATTTGAAAGACCGCCCCCCCCCCAAAAGGAAGGAGAGGGAGGCACTTTGCTAAAAAAAAAAAAAAAGAAAAGCTACACTGTTGCTCTAAATAGAAAAGCCCAATAAGTGACAGGGAAACTTCTGCAAATCTATGAATGTCACCAGTGCAAAAGAATAAAGGGTTACCTGTGACAAAACTCTTTTAAAAAGGTTTATTTGGGATACAGCTCTGTACCAGTGAGAAGTCCCTAAAGTAAAAACAGATGACTATTCCATATGATGGAATACAATTCAGCACTAAAAAGGATGAATTACTGAAATCTATACTACTTGGATGAACCTCAAAAACACTATGCCAAGTGAAAGGGAGCAGATACAGAAGATCACACACTGTATGATACCATTTACAGGAAACATCTAGAGACAGAAAGTAGATTAGTGGTTGCCTAGGGGGATGAGGGGAGTAACAAGTGACTCCTGATGGATATTGGGTTCCTTTTTCAGATGATAAAAATGTCATAAAATTAGATTATGGTGCTGGCTACACACTGTGAAAAGACAACTGACCCCTGAACAACACAGGTCTGAACTTTGCAGGTCCCTTACACACAGGTTTTTTTCGATAAATACAGTACAGTACTATACTTGTATTTTTTCTTATAATTTTCTTAATAACATTTTCTTTCCTCTAGCTTACTTTATTGTAAGAATACAGTTTATAATACATATAACTTACAATATATGTGTTAACTATGTTATCAGCAAGGCTTTGGGTCAACAGTAGGCTATTAGTAAAGTTTTAGGGGAGTCAAAAGTTACACACAAATTTTCAACAGCATGGGGGAAGGGTCAGCACCCCGACCTCCACATTTTTCAAGGGTCAACTGTAAGGCTAACAACAATAGACTTATACATTTTAAACAGATGACCTTTATGGTATATAAGTTATATCTCAATGAAGCTATTAAACAAAAAAATAGAAGACTGCCACCCAGGTCTCTACATACATAAAACAATGGCAAGTAGAGTTCTTTGTAAATCCCCAGAACTAAAAAAGACAAATCAACTGATAATCCACTGGCTTAATACATCAAGTAACTGTACCACATTAAGAGTTTCCAAGGATACTACTAAAATGACAATTATCAGAATATTCTTAGTAGACCACTTTTTAAAAGAGGTCAAGAATAAAATCCTTTCAGGAATTCCTGTTAATATATTTCAATCAATTTCCTTCTTTTGTATCTTAAAAACTAAACATAGGAGATGAATATATAACATCCCTCTCCCAATATCCTATCCCTCCCATTTTTTAGTATGTGGTCATGATTAACTATAGAAGCAAAATGTTAGGTTTAGTAAGTGTGTGGTAACCACGTGCCATAATTTGCTCCTGAGACTTCTAGGTATTTCCTATCTAGATACTAGGACACTTTAAATTTAACCTTTTGCTTTATCTAATCACATACACGTTTCTGCAGTGCTAGTTTCACCTCACATAAAAAAGAAAAAGACCTCAGACTGGGAAAAACAACATTCCTATCGAAAACAACACTAATAACAGAGGATCAAGTAGTAAAGAATTAAAAAAATTTTTTGCAATTTACATAAAACAAACTCATGCTAACTCATCTTTATTTTTTAAATTTAAATTTTTTCTTTTGCTATCTTCATTATTATTATTATTTAAGATTTCATTTGAGAGACAGAAAGCAAGAGAAAGCACAAGTTAGGGGAGGGGCAGAGAAAAAGAGAGAGAGAAAGAGAGAGAGAGAGAGACAGACAGACAGACAGGCGCAAGAGGCCCCGAAAAGCAAGGAGGCTGACGCTGGGCTGGGGCTTGGTCTCAGGCCCCTTGGACCCCAGGATGAGGCAGCTGCTTAACCAACTGAACCACCCAGGCGCCCCTAACTTATCTTTACTTGGTCTCAGGCCCCTTGGATCCCAGGACCAAGATGAGGTAGTTGCTTAACCAACTGAACAACCCAGCCACCCCTAACTTATCTTTACAGTGGGACCATGAGACTCAGTTCTACCTAAAGCAACATATGAAGAACCAGCATAAATAGTTAAAATGGACTCTTTTTTACAACAGAATGAGGAAGAAAATAAGGATGTGGTTATAAATACCATTCACTCAGAGAAATGAGGAAGTGGCAGCATTATATTTGAATTTTATGATCCAACCAAGCACTTTCCCTAACCTTCCAGTGTAACACCTTAAAATTTGCATATCCCTCTCACTAGTCCAGAATCAGAAAACAAACATGCTCTACCATAAGGCTGAATTGATCTTCCTTCGGTCTAAAAGCTGAATTTTTTTTGTTTTATTTTTTTAAGATTTTTAAAAATGTATTTGACAGAGAGAAACACAGGGAGAAAGGGAACACAAGCAGGGGGAGTGAGAGACGGAGAAGCAGGCTCACCACTGAGCAGGGAGCCTGATGCGGATCAAGCCCTCTGGATGAGACACAAGCCAAAGGCAGATTCCTAATGACTGAGCCACCCAGGTGCCCCTAAAAGCTGAATTTTTGTAAGAGAATGGAAGAATTCAGCTGGTTTAACTGCTAACGTTATCCACTATGAAAATCCTACTGAAATGAATTTGAATAAATTAGCAGTCTTTCAAATTAGCAAATGTCCCCCTCTGTCCCACATATTTCCTCTCATTACTTCTTCCTCCAAGAATTACTTCTGGATTAACCTGATGCTATGCTACTCAGTTATTTTTTTTGTTCTACATCTGCATACAATTAAAACACTACTTACCTGTATAGGACTTTATAAAGACCTGTTAGATTTGAAGAGTTTGTTTCCACAACAAAATCAGAAACTATTTAAGAATGAAATCTATGTGTTCTCATATTATAATGCCAAGATCAAGTACACGCAGACTGCCATAACATTCAGGAGCCAACTCACTCTCTGGAACATGAAACAAATTCCAAACATAATGTACTTTTTCACAAGTAATTTGGATGCAACTCCATTGTTTCATTCATTCGTCATTACATCTTGACAAAATGCCAGCTGTGCAAACTCTCCTGTCACACCCCTGCTCAAAAACCACCCAGATTCTTCATTGCCTACCAAAGTTCATTTGACATTCAAAACACAATCTCTCATACAGCCACATTCCAGGTTCTCCTCAACATCCCTCATGCTTTTGCCTACACCATCCCCTCAGCCAGGTTGGCTCTCTACATCACTACCAGCACTCACTTCCCCCACCTTCACATGTTTGTTAGCAGGTCTCTACAGTCTGCCTACAGTAGGAGAAGACCCTATAAATACTTTCTTTTCTGAATATGGGAATAAATCTTTAGCCCTATAAACAAGTAACTGCAATATCAGACAACCCCGAAGGAAACTCTAAGCTCTAACTTATAGTAAGTAGGCCACACTTGAGCAATATACAACATCAACATACTGTCAATGCACTCTAGCTACAAATTTGGTCTATTTGGGATGCACAGAGGTAGAAAAAAAAGAAGAATCAAAAAATTTAAAAATCTGTTCTGGTTTTCAATGATCAAAACTAGATTGGCCTACCGGAGCAAGCTCTGAATATAGAGCTTTGCTTGCATTAGGTATTCAAGAAATATCTTTTTGATGAAATTAATTTGTAGGCATTTCAGGGCAATTGCAAGGAGGACCAACTCGTGGTACTGGGGCTGGGAAGAGTACAAAATGGCTAAGATGAGAGAAAAGAGAGCCTGGATCCCGGGCTCTCCCAGGACCAGAATCTTCAATTCCAATACTGACTTGTTTTGATCCTTTCTTTCCCCATGTTTCTAGATGCTCCCTTGCCCTTCCCCACACAAGACCACCACCCATGCCCAGTATCTAATGGTGCCTCTCTCAGTGGTGACCTTGCTGCCACCATTTCTGCCTCTCTCCTCTAATACCCCACAAAAATGAGAGGTATGATGACCAAAAAAATCTAACTTAGCCCTTCTCTAATCTAGTATATTCCCTGGGCTAGAGGACAACATCCCCATACTTCACATGCCAAGAACAAACAGGTTTGTTTTAGAAAAACTAGGCATTTCACTCTATTTATTTCTGAGAATAGGCAATACATGTATCCTGTACAGAACTCTAGAGGTACAAAGGAATATATGGAGAAAAGTGAAGTAAGATCCTTCCCCTCAGACATGATCATTATCATCTCTACTTACAATGACTAAAACAAGCTGTTTTTTTGTTTTTTAGCTTTTTTACCTGTGAACAGAGTAGCTCAGCCATATTCTGTTTTTAGGCTTGTTTGGGGAAAGGGGCCAAATACCTATGTATAATATGTCTATGAGAAAACACATCCTGAGTCCTCCAGAACTCTTGTCTTCTCAGAAGACTGGAGATACAACTTGGGATACAGCACAATATCATGAACACAATGATCATGGCTCCTGGCATTTCACAGACCCAAGTCTGTGTACCAGCTCTGACACTACGCAACTCAGGAAATGTTATTTTAACTTTCTCATTCATCAAATAGGAATAGATTCTTGTGATCATTAAATTAGAAATATGTTACATGTGGGGTGCCTAGGTGTTTCAGTCAGTTGAACATCCAACTCTCGGTTTTGCCTCAGGTCATGATCTCCGGGTCCTGGGATTGAGCCCAGCTCAGCAGGGCATCTGCTTGAGATTCTTTCCCTCTGCCTCCCCTCGCAGCACACACCCTCATGCACTCTCTCTCAAATAAAGAAATAAACCTTAAAAAAAAAAATGAGTATGTTAAATGCTTTGATTTCTCAGTACCTTAACCTTGTTTTCCACTTTCTTTGTGAAATACTTTCATTTACCTGCATCTGGAATATTTTTATTTCAATGTGTATCCAAATTTCCTTTTTTTTAAAAAAGGTTTTATTTATTTAGTTGACAGAGGAAGAGACAGAAAGTACACACACAAGCAGGGGGAGCAACAAAGGGAGAGTGAGAAGCAGGCTCCTCGCTGAGCAGGGAATCTGCATTGGGGCTCAATCCCAGGACGTGGGGGGGGGGGATCCAAAGGCAGATGCTTAACCCACTGAGCCACCCAGGCACCCCACCTGTACCCAAATTTCTAAAGAAAAAAAAGAGTGAGAATACCAGGATGTTTATAAAAGGCTTCCATTTACAGAATCAAATACTCTTTTAAGGATTACCTGTTGTTCTTTTCTTTCTGTTGCATGATGACACTTTTCAATTCTCCAATGCCTCAAGAAATCTCGAAGATATCCAAAGAGAGTGAGTACACCATATCCCACATAAGTAAGCACAGCAACCAGCATTGGTGTTTCTTCAAAAGCTTCATTAAATGGTCTTTTGTAAAGTCCTCCATTCTGTGTAACATGATGGATCTAAAACGGAGGTTAAAAACGTTAATTTTGATCCCAACAAAAGGATTACTACTTAAAACCTAATTTCTTATAGATTTGCATAACTTCAGAATTCTCTAATAGTCAAAAAAATCCACTAAGATGTAGCAGGGCATAATTTTTT
The DNA here is from genome assembly GCA_004023965.1 of Spilogale gracilis. Classification (NCBI taxonomy): domain Eukaryota; kingdom Metazoa; phylum Chordata; class Mammalia; order Carnivora; family Mephitidae; genus Spilogale; species Spilogale gracilis. Next base: position 2,460 of record PITA01021874.1, on the reverse strand, counting down.
TCGACAGAAATATTTTAAGCAATATATACTTTAGATAAACAGCAAAGAAAGAAAAACAGAGAAGGAACTGCCTAAGACCAATGTTTAACCCTCGTTTCTGTCATTATCTGATTTTTTAACTAGATCTTAAAACACTATGTTTGAACAGTAGATAATTTCCTTAGTTCTAATAAAGCAGATTAAAAAAAAGCATCAAAGAAAAAGCCTGTCCTGAAAAACAGAATATTAGCTTACAAATATAGTAGTCAAAGTAAATCAGTTCTAGAACTAACTAAAATATTTGTTTTCCTGCTATACAGTCTTTTTTTTTCTTACTCTATAGTCTTAAAGCCACCAGCCGTTGTATTCCAAAAATGATCAGCACTAGGCCCCTGTAGAAACTCCTGGTTTATTAACAGCCTTTGTTGTGGTAAGGCAAAGAATGCACAAAAGTAAAATACTTATATAAGAGTGGTCCAGCACTGTACAGAAGTAGAAAGTGGAATGCAACACAAGGGGGAAAAACAGTTAAGAGTGATCAGTAACTGTCATGAAGTCATTCTGTCCCCCTCTTCATCCTGACCTAAGTATCCACTTCCACTTAAAGATTACCCCTGGTTTCGGGTGCCCAGGTGGCTCAGTGGGTTAAAGCCTCTGCCTTCACTCAGGTCATGATGTCAGGGTCCTGGGGTCGAGGCCCGCATCGGGCCCTCTGCTCGGCAAGGAGACTGCTTCCTCCTCTCTCTCTGCCTGCCTCTCTGCCTACTTGTGATCTCTCTCTCTCTGTCAAATAAATAAAATCTTAAAAAAAAAAAAGACACTGAGATTTCAGTGTTAATTTATTTTAAAAAAACAAATTAGCCCTGGTTTTATCCTCTGGAATACGTGAATTTTAATACACAGATGCCAAGCTACTGCACTTTCGATCTCAGAGCTTAAGGCTTTTTTACACTTTGACCAATCTTAACGGAGATTTTTGATGGAAAAATCTCATCAGAGAAGTTTGCGTGTTAACTTTAATCTTAACTTTGAAACAGCCAACTGCTGTTAGGACAATCATTCACTGTTTACCAGGAACATATTTTCAACCGTGCACTGTACTAGAGTTACAAAAAACCCCTATTCTTATGAAAGAATAAAAGATTCTTTCTTGGCCTCTCAGGCAACTTGATCCAAGGGTTAAATATATTTTAGAATATCATATCCCAGTAAGATTCTTTTGGGAAAACTACCTGAATGCTGCAAGTTAGAAGAGCTGGAAAAGAAACAGTTGTTCTTAACAAGGGAAAACCTTTCAGAGAGACATGATACTTGGAATCTGTTGGCACTGCTTCAATGTGATGGCCTAAAGGACTTCTGAAAACTATCTGTAAAATTGATAGAGGTCTTCATCAATCTCTTCCTCAAAGGGTTTGTGGAAGTTTGTGTCAATATTTACTACTTAAACTTTTATGCAGGAGCAAGGTTGTTTAGAACAGAGTAGCTAGAAGCGAGCCAATTAACTGAAGAGACTTTAAAAATTAGTAACATAGCATATAAACAAGCTATTAAGCTGGCCAAAGCAAAGTCAAAAACACATAAGACACAACAAAAAAATATTCTGATCTCTTTAAAAAATTTTCTAGGGACACGTGGGTGACTCAGTCAATTAATCTAGTCTGTCTTCGGCTCAGGTAGTGATCCCAGGGTCCTGGAATCCAGTCCCACATCGGGCTCCCTGCTGGGGGGGGGGAACCTTGCTTCTCCCTCCGCCTGCCTCTCCCCCTGTATGGGCTCCCTCTCACTCTTGACAAATACAAAAAAACAAAAACCACTACATTTAAAAGAACACTGTATTTAATACCAGCACCCAACTCTCCTTAACTCTGAAACTTTTCTCTCAATAGAACATACTAGTAAAGAGTAAGGCAATTTTCAGAGCTCCTAAGTCTCCAATAAAAGTGCAACAGATAATATATCAGGAATGCGGTGGGTGGATCTCTTTAAAAGGTATCTGCCTTGATCTGAGACACACCCAAACCAGCCTGAGACCACGTAAATTCCTACGGTTGGCTGGACTATCTAGGAAGGAGGAAGTTAAATCACGAGTTTGCTTTTAAATGCTATGATTCTATCACAGTGTCACTTTAAATTAACTGCATTTTAAGGAACTGAGATTTACTACGAAGTAACTTTTGGAAAACAGCCTCAGTCAAAACACAGGTCACTGTGACCATTCATGGTGAGAATGCAGAGGCCAAAGGATACGCAAACCTCTGATAGTTGCCAAAATCTTAGAAATTAGGGGCGCCTGGGTGGCTCAGTTGGTTAAGCGACTGCCTTCAGTTCAGGTCATGATCCCGGAGACCCGGGATCGAGTCCCACATCGGGCTCTCTGCTCGGCGGGAAGCCTGCTTCTCCCTCTCTCACTCCCCCTGCTTGTGTTCCCTCTCTGGCTATGTTTCTCTCTGTCAAATAAATAAAATCTTAAAAAAAAAAAAT